>JAHWFO010049593.1:20608-33808 GCA_023313115.1 Rhysida immarginata
GTATGTTCAGATTGTACACAATATTTGAGAAATGTTTTATTTTCAGTGTTTTTTCAATTGATCCAACCGTTTAGAAGATAGAGGCCCAGAAAGAGTGGAACTTTCAATGTTTTTTCAAAGAGGTAGCGAGTGGGTCTTACAGAAATTCCTATTCTACTTTTTAATGGTCTTTAAGAATCCGAAGTCAGAATTTCAAAAATATAAAATTTTTTTGTGCACAAGTAAACTTTTGGGGGCAGCGGTCCTGTGTCTACTGAAAAAAATTGGATTCTACATCAAAAAAAAATTGTATTTTTCAATAAGAGGAAGCTCTTCATGGCGTTTAGATTGTGTTTGGAGCTTTGAAATGAAGATTTCTGCCATTTCTTCATTTTTTTTTAAAATTAATTTCTCTAATAGGCTTAGCCCATTTCCATAAAAAATGGTCAATGTATAGTTTAAGAACCCCACTGTCTAAACTTCTAAAAAAATAAAAAAATAAAAAAAAAAAATGACGGCGGGGGGAGGGGGTCTTGGAGAAGAGTATAGTAAAGAACTCCAAAACGGCTCATCACAGCCAAACAAGTCAGAGAAAACTTTTGAGTTTCTGAAACGAAAACAAAGGCCTGCACTCATAGAGAGTGGTAGGCCAAAAATCACTTACATTTTTGCAATGATACTATTTTGGCGCGTTGGTTACATGGCGTGTTCGACAACTCTGCTATTGTGGGTCCAAATCTTTCAGAATACACTTTTTAAACAGAAACAACTTTGTTTCACGTCTTGGTTTTGTCTTGACAAGCTCGGCGAAGACGGGAAGGTACGATTTTTTTTATACCATGTGTTTCTAAAGTCCCCAAACGCAGGTGATGACTTTCCCTGCATAATGTGCTGTTGTGCAGGTATGCTGAAGGGCTGGTAGACAGGAGCCACTGTTTCTCAACCTCTTTTTTTCAATTAATGGATGCTCCCAGTCGTTACGAATCCCGCTATTTATTTTACATAAATGCAAATACGCGAATATGAGAGTGAAATAAAAGTTTAAAGTAAAAAATAGAAGTTTTATTTATAAAACCTACGGTATACGGTATTAAGCTTATACCGGTAGAGTAACAGTTTAAAAAGCATGTATTGAGTGAAAGCAAACAAATGAAATGCAGTATGCAAGAACAAGCAGAGATGGTCTCCTTTGGTGTAACCTACATGTACCGTTTCCTTTGGGAATGTAAAAATAAGATAAATACATTTGAGAAACTTTCCCACTATGTAAAAGTGATTTCATGTACACTGAGTTAGCCAAACTCATGGAATACCAAGCACATTGATTGATGGGCATGGCTCACGAATTCACAGGGGTAACGGATTCTGGGACTGGACCATTAGACGTTATGAGAAGAGCTTGTATAAGTGATTAATCAGAGATGGCACGTCGTCGCGAGTTGACGTCTTTTGAACGGGGTATGATAGTAGGTGCCCGACGCATGGGAAGTTCCATTTCGGCAGTGGTGCAGGAATTTGGCATTCCCCGCTCAACTGTCTCCAGGGTGTATCGGGAATGGCTGGATGAAGGCATCACAGTCAACAACAGGCTCCATACCGGGGGTCCAGCTGCCCTGAATGATCGTGACCGGCGACACCTGGGACGAATGATTCAGAGAGACAGGAGCGCAACAGTGCAGCAAATCACAGACCAGTTCAATACTGGCCGCACTAGAAACGACTCTCGGTGGACAATCCGTCGGAATCTACATGCCCTCGTGTTTGGCAGCCGTCGCCCTACATTGGTGCCAATGCTTACCCAGCGTCATCGGACACTCCGGCGTGCATTTGCCACCAACCATCTTGGCTGGACTCTGCAACAGTGGCGTAACGTCATATGGTCAGATGAGTCACGATATAAACTGTACCACGCTGATGGCAGGCACCGTGTGTGGCGCAGACCTCACGAAACGATGGATCCCGCATGCCAACAGGTGGTGGTGCAGGGTGGTGGGGCGTCAGTGATGGTCTGGGGTGCATTATCCTGGTTTGGAATGGGCCCTCTGGTTATTCTGGACCAAACGTTGAATGGTCCACGGTATCGTCAACTGATAGGAGACCATCTCCACCCGTTTTGACATTTCAACACCCTGACGACGTCTTTCAAGTTGACAATGCTCCACGACATTGCTCCAATGTCATCCGCGAATGGTTCAAGGAGCATGCAGGAGAGGTCCAACGACTGAGCTGGCCAGCCCGGAGCCCTGACATGAATCCCATCGAGCATATCTGGGATGCTGTTGAAGTCAGGCTCCGGGCACTGGATCCTCCACCCACGAACGGGCAGCAACTATCTTCGGCTCTGCAGACTATCTGGTGTCAACTGCCTCCAGAAGTGTACCAGGGACTTGCAGACTCACTACCACGCCGTATTGCTGCACTCCACAAGGCCAGAGGTGGCCCGACCAAATATTAAGTAACTATCCCATGAGTTTTGCTAACTCAGTGTAATTTATTTCAGCACATGGTTTATTTTAGTGGTTGGCCAAACATTATTGCTGCTGTCATAGGTTAGGCTTTCCCTACATACAGGAAAGGCAGTTCGGGAACTTTTAAAACACACGGTATATGTCCGTCTTCACCGAGCGTAAACATTTATGTGACGAATTTGAAGATCGTAAACATAAAACGGGTGGTTTGAGCATTGTTCTTCGACTGCACAGAAATATGCCACCCTTGCGTTCCGTACGGAAACATAAGCACATAGTGCAGAGGATCATACCATGGGTGATTTTCTAAAAACCGACGAACTTTTCTTTCTGTGCGCTGGCGCAAAATAATATCACGATATGCACTGATTCCCTGCCAGATAAAAATACACAGCAACGTCCGAAGTTGTCGGTAAATTGTAGGGTCGACAGTCATTAGGCTGAACGTTTTGAGTATTGAACAATACACCAGACAATTCCGAATAATCAGGTTCAATACAAGCTACAATACTCAGCGGGGATAACGCAGGCAATTCGTTTTAATACCAAGAATACCGTTACAGACGATTGATCATTTTGTAGTCAAATGTCGACAATCTCCCGTTCGCCCATCTTATGCAATGACAATTAACAAGTCCCGGGATCAAACCTTAAACAACATTGGTATATACCTAGAGTAGATAGATACTGATAGGCCGCCTTCGTTTTGCCTTGAAAAGCTCGGCGAAGACGGGCATCTCAGCTAAACTCTGTCCGACCTCAGCTGCGACCGCGTATTGTGCTCTGTGATTGGTCGGGTGTTGTTTGGTTCTGATGTCATCTGCCAAATCCGCATTCTTGTTGCATCATTAAGTAGTTCTATAGTAAACTGAATTTTTAAGAAAGTATTTGTACTGTTTTTTTCAAACAAACTGATTGCTAACACAATAAAATCGATGGTGTATTTTATCCATGAAAATTGGATTCATTCACGCTTCTTGCGAAACTGAAAGTGCAAGCAATCACTGCATGAACCTGTTGCTTCGAGCCTTTGCAAGATGACAACCACCATCGCTGATCCCGGAAAAACAACGGCCTTTTTAAATATAAAATAAAAAAATATGCTGCAATAAATAAAACTTTTATTTCCTCAAGCTATTTGATTTTAACTGTGCATCATAGGTTTATGTATTTTAGTGCTGGTTTAAGTACTTTATTTTTCAGTTTTTTTAAATGTATAATTTATTTTTAATTATTTAATAATACAAGCTAAGTCGTTTGTTCGAGAAATGATTTTTTTTAATCTATAACTTATTTTTTATAACAGATTTTTTAATTTAAAAAAAAAATTAATTATGAATAAAAATTCAAATATAAAAAAATGTTTAAAAATCTATTATTAGAAAATCTATTATTATTATTATTATTATTATTATTATTATTATTATTATTATAGATTTAAAAATTATTATTAAAAAATTTATTATTCAAATATATAATCTATTATTTAATATATAATAGATATCAATAATAGTTTTTTTAATAATAAATTTATTTTAATTATTTAATAATAGATGCTTTAATCGTTTGTTCGAGACCAACTTCGTTATATGGAGACGAACATTGATATATCGGGGGGTTCTCATTTTTTGTATCACAGCGCGTGTAAATTGTCCCCTACTAATCACATGATTACAGCAACCAATCACAGAGCACAATACGCGGTCGCGGTTGAGGTCGGACGGACTATAGTACATATAATAAAACTGTTGCGTGTCCGTGGTTGTTCAAGCATCACCAAAAACTACTGGACGGATTTTGATGAAGCTTAGTATGGTTATAGATTACAGTCTGGGTCTTCAACTGAGGTATTTTTTCCTGCGTGAAACTGCCTCATTCCTATGGGAAAATTCCAATACGGCGGAGTAGAATGGTAGTTAAATTGCCAACAGATGTCGAGCGAGTTTTTAAATACGCGCAGCAGTAGTTAAACTTGCCAATAGATGTCGCCAGTAAGAGATATGCCTTCCAAGGTCAATAAACTAAGGTCTGGACACGATACCATGATTCATTGCGGCGGCGGCCATTTTGGGTCTTTCGAAACTATTTCACTTCACTTTCGCTACTGCTCTCGCTTAGTTTCTTTTGCAAACTACATGAAATTGCAGCTTTAAAATTAAAATCATATTATTCAGTAAGGCTTCATGTTTTTAAAAGTTTTTACTTGACTTAAAATGTTTTTTTAGTTTGTTTAGGTCAAATCTTGTAATAACCAATATTTAACTAAATTCCCGACAAGACAGAGAGCAGGACCAAATTTGA
Organism: Rhysida immarginata; assembly: GCA_023313115.1. NCBI lineage: Eukaryota > Metazoa > Arthropoda > Chilopoda > Scolopendromorpha > Scolopendridae > Rhysida > Rhysida immarginata. Next base: position 25,357 of record JAHWFO010049593.1, read on the forward strand.
TACACATACGCAGGACCAAACATACGCCTTGTTTATTGACCTTGACGCCTTCTAATTGTGCCTTCCAGAAAGACTTGCCTCTGGAGAAAGGAACTGCTCCGCTCTGTGATTGGTCAAGTGATCACTCGTTATTACATCACTGAATGTGGTGAACTAAAACTGAAAGTGCTTTCTCTCCTGGAAGCCGTCCTGCTCCTCACACAACCTTATCGTTCGTGGAGATGGCCAAAAAAGAGAGATTTTTGTGTATATTCTGTAACCGATTATTTAGTAAACTTTATAATTTACACAGGCACACCAGTAACGTGCATAAACAAACACTAAAAATCATTAAAAAAATATAAGTGTAAATCATTTAAAGAAAAAAAGAAAATTCTTAGGATTTTTTTTTATTTTGTTTTAATTAAAATTCGTTCAAAAATAGATTTAGTGATGAAAAAAGATTATTTCAAAAATTATTATAAATGATTATAAAAAATTATTTTATCATCATAACAATACAATTTCATAATAAAATGAACCTCTCCTCCATCCTCTCTGATTTCACTCAAGAGCATTTAGTAAATTTTTTTTTTTTTTTCCTGAAGGGTTGGCACCATGAAAATTAGCGACAAAAGGAGGAATCGGGTGTTTGAAAATTGTTGTTGCTAATGAATGATAATCTTCTTCAATTCTTCTTCTGCTCTTTTTCCCAAATATTAGAATAGCGTTGCTTCACCCAATCTTTTCATTTCTTCTCTTTCTCGTAGTATCATTTAATTTTTTTTTTAAATAACCTAATTTAAAAATCATGTGCGGATTTTGAAACGATATTTTATATTTCAAAAGCAAAACTAAAATTCGAAACTTTTTGGTTGTTACTGTAGATAACGTAGAAATATATTACTGCTTATAAAAGTAATGTGTACTTAAGAAATATTTGGCTCAGACTATTGTGCACTTCACTTTATTCGTGAAATGTGAAATTCCTTTAACATTAATTTGCTTGGAAAAAAAATCCCAAAATTTATTATTCTGTTTAAGTGGTTTACACTCTATTTACCTCCTTTAATCAATGACGTTAATTTTTTAACGATTTTAAAACAAATTAGTTTAAAGATTTCATAAATGTTTTATAATCTGGAAATTTTTATTTTAAAAAAATCCCAGAAACGTTCGCCAACGGTTAGTGTAGATTTCAGAGTTGTTTCATGTTTCTCCTGAAAGATAACTTTCATTTTCCGTTTTCGCAATACCCAAAAGTGTGCGCCAATCACAATCAGGCCGCCGGAGTGGCCTTAGTAGTGTGTGAACTCATCAGTTAATTCAAAGGGGAAAAATACATTTATCAAGGATTCTACCCATTACAATAAAAACAACAAAAAAAAACCCCAACTAATTTAACGTTTTAAGCGTTTTGATCTCGATTTCTTCAAGTTTAGTTCTTAACGAACCCCGTATGCACTCTTGTAGTTCTTACACACATTCACACACCTCAAGTTCAGCAAAATTATGGCAAAGATTCGTGAATCTCGATAATATGATCAAGATTCAGGGAATTGTTAACGGATTCAAAAAATTTTCAGAATTCCCGGGATCCTCCAAAGATTCACAGATTTACTATGGGATTCAGAGATTCGTGTAAGATTTACTTAAGGTTCAACGATTAAACCGAGATTTACTCGAGGAAATTTCAAAACAGACGCTTATCAGGTTCTTTTGCTATGACAAAACAAAATACGAGGAGTGTCCAGAAAATAAGTTCCGTTTTGTTATGTAGGCTTAAAAAAGTGAGTAATGCGAAATCCGGCAACGTTGCGTGAAAGAGAACGGTATTGTGAACGAATGCGGGATGGGTTAGCTCAGTCGCTTGACTAATACGGTCAGGAGAGGTACTTCAAATGGCGTCCTCCAGTTCTGTTCCCGCCACCATTATTCCCAAGCCGCCTCGGATCGTTGTACGCGGTGTCTTCAGTTTCTCCATGCTCGCGGTTTCAAATCAATGGACTTTACCAACAGCTTGTTTCGGTGTATGGAGAGCATGTGATGAGGATGGAGAGGAGAGGATGAGGATGAGGATGTGATGAGGAGGAGGATGGAAAAGAGAGGATGTGAAGCTTTGAAGAAATTTCGTCGGGCCATTGAAAACAAGAGAAGGCGAATGTTGGCTGCAGATGTGCGTCTCATCCACGACAATGCTCGGCCTCATGTCGCTCGTGTCATCACTCAGCTTCTTGAGCAGTTTGGAGGAAATGTCCTGCCTCATCCACCCTAAAGCGCGCTGATTTATCCCCTTCCGACTATCATCTGTTCCTGAAATTAAAGGAGAAATTAGAAGGAGAACATATCAGCTCTGACGAGGAGGTCAAGGAAGCAGTCAACAACTGGACAAAAAGATGGCGGCAAGCTTTTACAAGGCGGGGAATTCAAAGCTCGTTTCCATATATACAAAATGTATTGAGATCGGTGGGGGTTACATAGAAAAATAATACATATATTGAAGTACAATTCTTGTAAATTTCATTTTTTTTCAGTAAATACTCGATTTTTTAAAAATAAACGGAACTTATTTTCTGGACAATCCTCGTACATGTCAATAAAGAAACTAGACTTTGATATTGTTCTTAACCAAGTTTCCAACACTGCTCGCATTGGGGTTGGCTTATACAGGGTGATACATGGTGAACTAAAACAATAAGGACAAACTTCAAGAGGCGATTCCTGACCAGAAAAGAAACAAAAAAACACATAATAACAACATATGGCTGGCAATGGACGGTTTGTCTGTCGCAATAATTGCGTTAACGTTGCAAAAGATGTTCGAAGCAGCCTCTTTGAGATGCAGTGCAAGAGTTCACACGGCGAGAGGACCCCATCTCACACAAATCCCGAAAGATGGTTGCAAAAGTTTTGTGAAACTCATTCACTGTTGCCAAGTTGGTGATTTTTTTACTAGATTTAGTGATAAAAAATTTTTTTAGTGATAAAATAGTAATAAAAATTTTTTTAGTGATATTATGAACCCTTCTCTCACTGATGATAAAATAGTGATAAAATGTTAAGTAAAATTTTTTATTGATAAGAAATACTAATGTTAGTGAAATTAAATAAAAATTCCTCCAAATATAAACATATTATAGTTTATTAACCCAACCAAAAATATGTGAAAATAAAGAAGTCTACCATGAAGGACAAAACAATACAAGATTAATTTTTATGCTATCAGTATTTTTATCAGGTTCAATCACAGCGCAGTCCGAACATGGTTAACGATTCTTTTGATTTACATGTTCCCTCCCATGAGAAAGAGAATTTACTTCATAAACCAGTAATTAATAATAATAGTGTTGAATCTTTTAATGAGAGGGAAGAGAGTAACAGATTTCCCAATGTCTTTAATCTGTCTGGCATACATATTCCTAGGGAATATTTATCTATTTTAAACGTGGGTTTGAAATTTGCATTGAATGATAATATCAATTTAGCAAATAGAATAGGTGATATAGAACAAGCCCTTTCACTTATTAATAACAAAGAGCAAGTACGAAGAACATGTTTAAAAGCCTTAATTAATGGGAAACCTAAATTTATGGATAAATATAGTAATACAGTCTCAAAAATCAAAAACTTTCTTAAAGAAAATAATTTGATGATTAATAACGCAGATAAGGGCCGGATGGTGGTTATACAAAGCAAAGAAGATTATTTAAATAAAACGGTAGCTTATATTAAAAATAACCCTCGTATCTTTAAGACAGAATCCATAGATAATTCTAAATTTTATTTGAACTAAACAGTAAAAAGATTGGATCTTCTAAAAAAACAAAACATAATTGATGCCGACACATGCAAAAAGGTTAAAACCTAAGTTATCTGGTCTAAATAAATTTTACACTATTGTTAAGGTTCATAAGGACAACTTTCTGGTCAGACCTATTACATGTACTTACGAGGCGGCCACATAAAAATTAGCCAAATTTTTGTCTAATTTCTTGAAAGAGTTTTATACAGTAAAAAATTCTCATCAGGTTAAAAGTATCTTAAGCAATATTAAATGGAGATCTTCATGGCACATGTACACTTTAGATATTAAGGACATGTATAATAACATCTCGGTCCCTGCAGTTTTAGGCATCATCAAAATGAAATTAAGAAACAAATTTAGTTTTGAGGCTGTAATGAACATTTTAAATGCTATAAATCTATGCATGGAGAATTCCCAATTTATGTTTAATAATAAGATCTATAGGCAATACAATGGTCTTCCTATGGGCAACCCTTCATCCCCTATTCTAGCGGATATTTTTTTAGGACATTGGGAATCTGACATTATTAACAACTCTCCTTTTTCACATAACATTATTTGCTGGTTACGTTATGTGGATGATATTTTGATCATTACTAACTTAGAGGACACATACACTCTGTCCTCCTATTTATCCTCTAATTCTCAATTTGAGTTCAAGTGTCACCAGTTTGAAAGAGGGGAACTACAGTTTTTAGATCTATCCATATATAAAAATGAAAATATGTTATCTTTCAGTATATATGAAAAGGAGACTCAAGGGAATAATTTGCCTCATTATTTTTCAAAAATTCCCTTAAATTATAAGATAAATACAATATAGAGAGCTAGATTGTTATGCTCTCCTAATATGTTACCCTCCTATATACATAAATTAATTAATAAAATGATCAATAATAAGTATCCCACATGTTTCATTAAGAATATGATGATTCGGGGCTTTCAGAAAAGGAAAACGAATATTCTTAATTCGATAGAACAGAGAAAAAGGGTTTCTATGGCTTATGATTCAAAGTTTCCTGCAATTAAAAAATGTTTCCAAGGAGAAAACATCCAAATAGTTCCTAAAATAAGTAATACTCTAAGAAAGAAATTGGTCAACATGCATGTTCGAGATGATAGCGAGAATCAAAACAATATTGATGTTGATCAATACAATCTCAAGGAACTATACAATAATGATTTGGTTTTTCATAAGTTAGTAAATCAAAATGATATAATTTATTTAATTCCATTTTCGGACTGTGATGCTAATTATATTGGTCAGTCTAGTAGCTCTCTATATTTTAGGTTACAAGAACATGAGAGAGCGATTAGACTCAATCATTGTGATTATGCTTTGGCCAGACATTGTCATGGCATGGGCCACAGTATAAATTGGAAGGGTGTAAAGGTTTTGGGAAGGGAACAAAATTTGAACAAACGCATAATAAAGGAGGCCCTCTTTATTAAGAATTCTGATTGTACTCTGGCCAAAGCGTCGTACGATATTCACAGAGATTGGAGCATTCTGTGAGTGACGTCATATCCTTTGAATTCACCTTTTTCCTTTTTAGTATTAGTTTTATTTGTTATTTTTGTTTGGTATCTCCCTCCTACATTGATTCTGAAGATGAGCAGCTGGTCTGCTTGAAAACGTTACAGTCTTGTGAATTTTTATTGGCTTGTCATGTTAAGACATTTTGCCCACTATATTCTTTTTTCTGGAGGATTTTAATATCATCAATTTTTAAATTCATCATTGTATAAAGAAATCTCGTCCATGTCAGCAGTCCCGCCTTATATTTTTCTGTCTTGTGTACATGGAGGTTGCATTAATTCTGTGTAATGTCTTCTACGAACGTTTCCAAGTGCCATCCATCGCACCATGAAGAATTTCATCCTGGAAGACGCTTTTGTAAATAATATCCCCCGGCTTGTTTTTAATTGTATGTATTTTATTTTTATTGCAATTTTCAGACCACAGACTTTAGACTTTTAAATGTATCTTATGTTTTTAAAATTGTGTGTTTGATTGGCGTAGTTTTTTGGCATAGTATTGCTCAATTTGACAATGGGGGGGGGGGGATTTTTAATTTTGGAAAATTTAATTAAAAAATTCTAAATTTCGATATAATTAGATATTCATTTTTTTGGAATTGTTACATTTAAGTCAGGGGGTTGGCGGGCTGTTTTGTCCTTCATGGTAGACTTCTTTATTTTCACCAAACCACTTGGAAACTATGTGGAAAAATAGTTAAAGGTACAGTCATCAAAGGGAAATAATCCACACTTGAATTTTACTCTAAGTTTTACCGTTTCAATATTAATTTATTTTTAATAATTTAATGTTACATTCAGAGTTAACATTATTAAGATTATTAAATTTAAATAATTATAATTAAAAAAGCTATTAAAAACACATTAGCATGAAATGTAATATTAAGTATTAAACTCGTGTGGATTATTTCCTTTGGTTGACTGTACATAGAATCTGGTAAAGAAAAATTGTTGAATATATATGTAGTAGTTTCGTTTTTATTACCGAACGGAACTTACTTTCTGGACGAGCCTCGTAGATTTCTTGAGATCGAAGCAAAATGGCGGCCTTGTCATGACCTTTATTAGAGCGACCTTGTGTCAGTCCACTTACAGCATAGCACACAAGAAAGACAGGCCCTGGCGCGGAAAAGTCACCTGACCATCATAGTCCAAGCAACAATCTAATCTTCATTGTTTCCAACAAACAAAAAATTACTAGCTGTTAAAATCCAAGATGGAAACAATGAAGGTTACATTGTTATTCGGACTAAGATGATCAGGTGACTTTTCCGTGCCAGGTCCTGTCTTTCTCGTGGGCTACAACTTACAGTTGGCAACAGTGAACTCATTAAACACTTTACAATCTTCCATACCTTGCAGATCTTGTCATTATATCTTCATAACCACATTCACGACAGAATAATGAACAAAGGAACGGATACGGAAAAGCTGAACCAGACATCAACACGATCTTCACAGATTGTTTTCTCGTTACGAAAGCGGGAACTGTTTTCTCGTCTGTTTTTTACGAGAATCTCGTTCGACATATCAGCTCGAGAACTCAGATTCAGGATTCAAAAATATGGGATTCAGAGCAGATTCAGTGAGATTCGCAGAGATTCATTTTACCTTTGTCAAAGATTCAGGGTAGTGTCAGACCCCTCGAAAAATTCCCAAAATTTATTATTCGCTTTAAGTGGTTTACACTCTATTTACCTCCTTTAATCAATAACGTTAATTTTTTAACGATTTTAAAATAAATTAGTTTAAAGATTTCATAAATGTTTTATAATCTGGAAATTTTTATTTTTAAAAAATCCCAGAAACGTTCGCCAACGGTTAGCGTAGATTTCAGAGTTGTTTCATGTTTCTCCTGAAAGATAACTTTCATTTTCCGTTTTCGCAATACCCAAAAGTGTGCGCCAATCACAATCTGGCCGCCGGAGTGGCCTTAGTAGTGTGTGAGCTCATCAATTAATTCAAAGGGGAAAAACACATTTATCAAGGATTCTACCCATTATAATAAAAACAACAACAAAAAACCCAACTAATTTAACGTTTTAAGCGTTTTGATCTCATTTCATCACGTTTAGTTCTTAACGAACCCCGTATGCACTCTTGTAGTTCTTACACCTCAAGTGTGATGCAATGACAGAACGGAGCAGTTCCTCTCTCCAGAGGTAAGTCCAGAAAGAGGTGAAATCTTTCTCAGGACTCCAGAAAAGCTACATAAAAGAATTCTACGACAAGTGTTGCCACCTCTCCAGTGTTGGAATGGAGACTACGGTATTGGTCTTATTTCTCCGGACTCCAGTTTCAAACAGCCATTCTCCGGTGTTGCAGCCGTAACTGCGGGACTCGCAAGTTCCTTTAAAGGTTTCGATTTCAGAAAGAACTCAAAATTTCAGAAAGAACGCCAGCCTGTGTAAAAAGACATCATGATTTTGAAAAAAGTCCATTTGCACAATAAGAAAAGTTTACTTTAAAAGAAAAAATACATTTCAATGAAAATTAATTCCTGAAAAGAAAATTAGATGGAGAAAATTTCTTTAACTAAAGTGGCAACCCTAACTCCGATTTTGATACTCTTTGAAAGTGGCAAATTACGGACTTTGCGTAGTGGTTGTTGTTTAGTTTTTGTCTTTTGGCTGCAGTTTTTGAACAATTTTTTTGAGTTCTACATGAGCGAAGCAGCGGGCACAACTAGTTATTTATAAAGCTAAAAAAAATTGAAGTAAAAAATTAAAAAATCAATATACAGAGGCTGAGTCAAAAGTAGTGGAGGGGAGGGGGTGGTTAGAGTTCGACGAATTCTGCCTGAAGACCATTTACCACAAGGGTATATCGCAATTTATTAAGAGAAAAGAGTGGGAAGAAACGTCAGTACGAATTTGAATGCTATAGACATTGTGCACCTGCGTCAGCCAGTGTAAAAATATGGCAGAAAAATTGGTGATATGCGGGCTCCTTCGTCACTATTGTAAAAATGGGACCAGTGCACGAGCAGTAGCCGCCGAAATTTGCAGGGTGGAAGGTCAGGGTGTGACCAATGAACGGACAGCACGACGGTGGTTCTCCCGCTTTTCGTCTGGAGACATGGGCCTGGAAGATGCGCCAAGGAGCGGAAGAGCCAAAGATGTGGATGAC
>JAHWFO010049595.1:0-13615 GCA_023313115.1 Rhysida immarginata
TAACGATAGATGGAATGAGAAGGTGAAAAGTTTGTCAACCCAGGAAAATTCTATATGGTGCATGATTCGAGCCTTACAAAACAAAAAGGCCATGAACATTCCACCGCTTTTAAACACTCGTGGATATTTCATAACTAATGACCAAGACAAAGCACAGCTTCTTGCTGATTCACTTAAACAACATTTTGTGACTCCAAAGGATGATCGTCCAGAAGGACTAGAAATATCCAAAATGGTAGAAAGCAGCATAACAAAGTATTACACCAATAGCCATCATGTGGCCAAACATAAAATACAGGTAGCTTAGATTCAAAATTGCTTTAAGAAACTCAAGAAAAAAAGGCACCAGGTAAAGACGCTATTAATAACAATGCCTTAAAAAACTTACCGCAAAATGTAAGTAGTGATATCACTAAAATTATAAACGACTGTTGGGATAACTGTTACTTTCCGGATACATGGAAACAGTCTGTTGTCCTAAGTATCCCTAAACCCGGTCTAATTCCTGCAAACCCTGTAAGCTACAGGCCCATCAGTTTGCTGTCTTCTATATCTAAAGTCTTGTGGAGAACAATTCTCACAAGATTCTTAGATTTCTGCACAACCAATCATCTCATCCGTGCAGAACAATTTGGTTTTCGGGCGGAACATTCTTGCCAGCTCCAAGTTTGGAGACTTATTGCGGATGTTAACACTCCCCATAATCTTTCGATGTATTGCGGCGTCATCGATGTTCATAAAGCATTTGATCAGGTCTGGTATGAAGAAATTATTTATAAAATGATAACTGATGGTTTCCCACATGATTTAATTAGTCTAGTTCACTCGTTTCTGTCCAACAGGTCTTTTTACAGTTGGAGATGAATTATCTAATACCTGTGAGATAAATGGCGGTGTCCCACAAGGATCAGTGCTGGGGCCAGTTCTGTTCAATTACTATATACGTGACTTCCCTGATATCTCTTACTGCAAGCTATATTTTTATGCGGATGATGCTGCTATACTGACATAGGCACGCCAGCCTTGTGTTGTTGTATCACGTTTGCAGAAAACCCTTAAAGAATGTGAAATCTGGTTTAGCAAGTGGCAATTAAAACTGAATGTTGACAAATGCAAAGCGATGTTTATCACTAAGAAGAAAAAGAGAGATCTTGACTCCTTAAAGTTATATGGCAAATACTTGAAATGGGTTGATAATTATAGAGGCAATTGTCTTTCATTCTTTGGATGACCTTTCTGGGTACATCAGGCTTCTTTTCTAGTTCAGTGTATTTCTCTTGGAATATGATTATGAAGCGTGAGATTATGGAAGCTATGCTTCAAGTTCCACAGGAATACCGATACACTACACTGGTCGATTGTCGAAGAACCTTATTGATGTCCTCACTCATATCATTAGCAATTGCTGGAAATTTTCATACTTCCCTGTGGCTTGGAAGCAATCTATTGTGTTGAGTATCCCCAAGCAAGGGCAAAATCCTGCAATTCCCGCGAGCTACCGACCTATAAGCCTGCTACCCTCAATGTCTAAAGTATTAGAGAAAACGATCCTCGTCAGATACTAAGACCACTGTCTAGCAAATGACCTTTTTCGGGAAGAGCAGTTTGGCTGTCGTGCTGTCAACTCTTGTCAGATGCAGATATGGAGTCTCGATGAAGTCCTTAGCACCCCCCTGAACCCCTCCAAGTACTGTGGGGTGGTATTTCTTGATGTCAGTAAAGCTTTTGACCAGGTGTGGCATGAGGGCCGTGTCTACAAAATGATAAGAGACGGGTTCCCTGCTGATTTGATTTTGATGGTGAAAATCTTTCCACGCCCCGTGTTGTAAAGGCCGGTGTCCCTCAGGGTTCTGTCCTCGGGCCTGTGCTATTTAATTATTTTGTACATGATTTTCCGAAACCCGATAAATGTAATCTGTATTACTATGCGGATAATACTGCCATTATGGCCACACCAGCCGACTCACGTTATCACTCGACTGCAGTGCGCCCTGAAGCAGTTCGAAGACTGGTTTAACTACTGGAAGTTGAAACTTAATGTGGGAAAGTGCAAGGCTTTGTAACTCAATATGAAGCTCAAGCGGCCCCCTAGATTATCTTATTCTGTTCAGTATGAAACTGGACTGGGTGGACAACTACAAGTATCTTGGTGTTATCATTGACTTAAGACTCTCGTGGAACCGGTATATGTCTTATGCTCTGAACAAAGCGAAGAGGGCTAAGTACGTTATCATAGCTATCATGGGTCGCAACAGCGCCCTCAGCATTGACAACAAGCTTCTTCTGTACAAGTCAATTATCAGACCATACTCCTCTATGGCATGCCTGCGTGGGCGACTATCTGTAAAACCAGATGGAGAGAACTACAGTCGTTTCAGAATGATACCTTGAGTTCCATTGCCCAGCTTGGCCCATATCAGAAAATTTACAGGACCTCCTCTTGATTATGATACAGAAGATGAACACTCACGACAATAAACTTGTGAATGGAATACTGAAGAACTCATTGAATATGAACTGGCATACGAAACATCGTAAACCGAGGCACGTTCTTGACGTCAATTTTGAAGATATTAGCAACGTCTCTTTCTCGGACTACTAGAAGATGTGATAATCTTCTTTCTCCTTGTATTTTTTTTTCGTTTGTATTTTGTTTCTGACAATCGTCGATGTTATTTTCTTTTTTGTATAATATGGAAGACCGCTTGGGTTGGTTAGGCTTCTTGATGACCTCAGTGTATTTCATTTGGAATTTATTCTGGTTCGATGAGCTTTGTGAAAGCGCTGCTTTCGTCCCATCGTAACAAATGTACTCTTCACTGTTCGATTGTCGATTCTTGTAGGGTCAATTCCCAATGGTAATGGCGGGAGATTTGAATGCTAACTAACTCGTAGCACTCGCAGTGAAACTCCAAACGTCCTAATCAGAACGGTGTCATATTATCTAGATATATACAGAGCAAAACTTATATCATTGCGATAGGTCCTTTAAACGACACGTATTACTGTGACCACTCACCTAAAAGTGATGTCCTTGATATTGTTTTACTGAAAGGCTTGTATAAGCCATTCGATATTTTTACTGTTGATGATTTATCTTCAGATCATAAACCGGTCGCACTGCGTTTTGAAAATCTCAATATTGACTGCTTAAACAAGATTGGAAACTTTTCAGAGATCTTCTCAAAAATACAGTAATCTACTCAATGACGTGCATAGCAGGGAGGAGATAGACATACATGTTGGAAGGGTCACTACACGTCAAATGCCATCAATAATTGTGCTTCTCCAGTAGACATGAAACGGCCTGATTATCTCGATCCTACTCCGGCAGTCAAGTATCTAATAGACCAAAGAAATAGGGCAAGGAGACAATGGCACCGAACACGAGAGCCTTTGTTAAAACCAAATATAATCGACTTACGAGAAGAGTACATGAGGAAGTAAATAAACTTCGTAAAGAGAAATGGAATGAGCTGAAGCGTTTGTCTATTCAGGACAAATCCATCTGGTGCATGATTCGAGCCTTACAAAACAAAGAGGCCATGACAAGATTCGTACGGGTCATTAAAAACCTGGAATGTCCTGGAAAATCGAAAAAAAAATTCCAGGCCTAGAAATTTTTGAAAATCAATGGTTTCTGACTTAAGTTTTGGAAACGTTTTGAAAAAGTGTTTTTTGAACAAATTTAATGTTTTCTTAATTATTATTTATAAATGATGTGAATTTATTATTCTTAATAATATAAAAGATTATGGTCATAGAAAATGTATTGAATTGACTTGAAAAGTTTTAGAAAAGTCATGGAATTTTATCTTTGATGAAATGTACAAAACTTGCATGAACATACGACCGCTTTTAGACACTAATGGACATTTATTAACTGATGACCAAGACAATCACAGCTTATTGCTGATTCGCCTAAAAACAATTTGTGACTTCAAAGGATGATCGTCCAGAAGGACTAGAAATATCCAAAATGATGAAAAGCAGCATAACACATTATTACAACAATAGCCATCATGTGGCCAAATATATTATACAGGTAGCTGGGATTCAGAATTGCTTTAAGAAACTTAAGAAAAAGAAGGCACTAGGTAAAGACACTATTAAAAACAATGCCTAAAAACTTACTGCAGAATGTAAGTGGTGATATCAATAAAATTATAAACGACTGTTGGGATAACTGTTACTTGGAAACAGTCTGTTGTCCTAAGTATTCCAAAACCCGGTCAAAATCCTGCAAACCCTGTAAGCTACAGGCCCATCAGTTTGCTGTTTTCTATATCCAAAGTCACGGAGAGAACAATTCTCACAAGATTCTTAGATTTCTGCACAACCAATAATCTCATCCGTGCAGAACAATTTGGTTTTCGGGCGGAACATTCTTACCAGCTCCAAGTTTGGAGACTTATTGCGGATGTTATCACTCCCCATAATCTTTCGATGTATTGCGGCGTCATCTTCTTAGATGTTCATAAAGCCTTTGATTAGGTCTGGCATGAAGGCCTTATTTACAAAATGATAACTGATGTTTCCTACATGATTTAATTAGTCTAGTTTATTCGTTTCTGTCCAACAGGTCCTTTCAGTCCACCGTTGGAGATGAATTATCTAATACCTGTGAGATAAATGGCGGTGTCCCACAGGGATCAGTGCTGGGGCCAGTTCTGTTCAATTACTATATACGTGACTTCCCTGAAATCTCTTACTGCAAGCTATATTTTTATGCGGCAGATGCTGCTATACTGACATAGGCACGCCAGCAGCCTAGTGTTGTTCTATCAGGTTTGCAGAAAACTTTTAAAGAATGTGAAATCTAGTTTAGCAAATGGCGATTAAAACTGATTGTTGACAAATACAAAGCGATGTTTATCACTAAGAAGAAAAAGAGAGATCTTGACTCCTTATAGTTATATGGCAAATACTTGAAATGGGTTGATAATTATAGATACCTTGGCGTTTTTATTGATTCAAAACTATCGGAATATGTATGTGACTTATGGGATGAACAAGGCCAAAAAAACTAAGTTTAGCTTAATTGCCCTGTTGGGTCGTAACAGTGCCCTCAGTGTTGATAGCAAACTACTGTTATACAAAATTATTGTTCGTGTCATCTTGCTATATGGCATGCCCGTCTGGGCTACAATTTGCAAGACAAGATGGAAGGAAATCCAAATATTCCAGAACATTATCCTAAAGACTATTGCACAATTGGATAGGGAATTGCTCGTAATTCATAATGATTTCAATATTACCCATGTTGGGAAATATGTTCAAGAGCTCATGAAAACCGTGCTGCCTATTATGGTAAATCATGATAATCATCTAGTCTCTGGCATTCTAAAACATTCTCTACATAGAAAAAGGCACCGTAATCCAAGACATATTCTTGATGTGATATTTGTGGACATTGACAATGTCATCTTTCCAGATTACTGGGTTTCGAAAATTTTTTTTCGATTTTTTGTGGCTTACAATGTAATATACTCCTAGTTAAGACAATCGTCAATCAAATTTTCCTCCACAAAGAGGAGGAAATTTTATTCTTTCATACTTTGGATGACTTTTGTGGGTACATCAGGCTTCTTTTCTAGTTCAGTGTATTTCCTTTGGAATATGATTATGAAGGGTAAGATTATGGAAGCTATGGTTCAAGCTATGGTGATACACTACACTGGTCGATTGTCGATTGTCGTAGGGTCAATCCTTTCTTACTAATATCATTAGCGACTGCTGGAAGTTTTCTTACTTCTCTGCAGCTTGGAAACTATCTATTGTTTTGAGTATCCCCAAGCAGGGACAAAATCCAGCAATTCCCTCGAGCTACCGACCTATTAGTTTGCTCCCCTCAATGTCTAAAGATGCAGATATGGAGGCTCGAAGAAGACTTGAGCACCGCTTTGAACCTTTCTAGGTACTGAGGAGTAGTATTCTCGATGTCAATAAAGCGTTTGACCAAGTGTTACATGGGGGCCTTATCTATAAGATGATTAGAGACGGGTTTCATTCCGATTTGATTTTGATGGTGAAATCCTTTCTCACTGACAGATCTAACCAAGCTAAAGTTGGTGAAAATCTATCCACGCCCCGTGTTGTAAAGGCCGGTGCCCCTCAAGGTTCTGCCCTCGGGCCTGTGCTATTTAATTATTGTGTGCATGATTTACCGAAACCCAAAAATTGTAATCTCTATTTCTTTGCTGACAATACCGCCGTTATGACATGGGCACACAAGCCAGTTCACGTTATCACTCGTCTACAGCACGCCTTGAAGATGTTCGAAGACTGGTTTAACTGCTGGAAGCTGAACCTTAATGTCGGAAAGTGCAAGGCTATGTACTTCAACAGAAAGTTCAAGCGTTCCCCAGATTCTCTTGTTCTATTCAATAAGAAACTGGACTTGGTAGACAACTACAAATATCTTGGCGATATCATTGACTCAATACTCTCGTGGAATCGTCATGTGACCTACGCTCTGAACAAAGCGAAGAGGGTTAAGTACAGTCTCATAGCTCTCCTGGGCCGCAACAGCACCCTTAGCACCGACAACAAGCTATTTCTTTACAAGTCGATTATTCAGACCATACTCCTCTATGGCACGCCTGCGTGGGCGACTATCTGTAGAAGCAGATGGAGCGAGCTACAGTCATTCCAGAATGTTAACCTGAGGACCATTGCCCAGCTGGATAGAAGGACTGTGAAAAACCAATCCATCCACTCAGATCTAGATATGGTCCAGATAGGGAAGTTTATACAGGACCTCCTTTTGATTATTTTGCAGAAGATGAAGATTCATGACAATGACCTAGTAACCGGAATTCTGAAGAACTCAATAGATATGAAGTGGCATATGAAGTATCGAAAACCAACGCACATTCTTGACATCAACTTTGAAGACATCAGCAACCTCTCTTTCCCGGACTAGTGGAAGATGCGAAAATCTTTGTTCACACAGCATTTTCATTTCGTTTGTATTTTGTTTCTGACAATCGTCAATCTTATTTTCTTTTTTGTATATTATGGAAGACCGCTTGGGTTGGTTAGGCTTCTTGACTACCTCAGTGTATTTCATTTGTAATTTATTATGGTACGATGAGCTTGTGAAAGCGTTGCTGTCGTCTTATCTGAAGAAATGTACACTTCACTGTTCGATTGTCGATTGTCGTAGGGTCAATCGAAAATCGATCAGTGTAGTAAAAAAAGTAGTAGGAGTGGTCCAGGATCCTTAAGCTCACTTTACACGCTCACCCAAAACATAGCCTTGCACTTGCCAACATTTAACTCAAGCCTCTATCTATTGAACCATTTTTCGTAGAGATGCAGTGCTTTTAGCAAGCGAGAGATGCCATGGGCAGGATTACGGGCAAAGGTTAAGATGGCCGCATCATCAGCGTAGAAGTACAGTTTACACTTGTCGGTTTCGGGAAAGGCCTGGATAAAAAAATTGAACAAGGCTGGTCCCAGGACCGACTCCTACTGGACACCGGATTTAACCACACGTGATTGGAAAAAAAGAATCACCAATTTTAGCTCAAAAAGACCAGTGTGAGAGGAATGAGCGGACCAGCATGATAAGGTCATCTGGAAATCCAAATTTTATCATTTTAAAACGACACCATCATGCCAAACCTGATCGAAGTGCTTGCAAGTGTCTAGGAAGATAATGCCACCATACAGAGTTTTTTTGCGTCGACAGCAACCCGCCATATTTGCATTTGGCAGGAGTGGTCCGTACGGAAACCAAACTGCTCATCTCGAATAAGATCATTGGCAGAGCATAAGTCATTGAACCTTTTAAGGATTGTCCGCCCTAGAACCTTTGACATAGTTGGTAAAAGGCTGATAAATCTATAACTTGCAGGCAATGTAGGGTTAAAACGTGGTTTAGGAATGCTTAAGAATGAAGTTCCATACTCCATAGTTTCCAGTCTGCATAATAAATATCCAATTTTCTTTTTAAATGGCGGCAGGAATTTTGACATGTAGAGGCTTCAGCCAATGTACGTATTTCCAATATTGTATTGCATTATAGGGAAGGGTTGATCTCTATATTTAGATGTTCTTAACGGTACTTGTATCAGTCCATATCTAGTCCTTTGGCAATTATTTCTCTCGCAAAGCCATTATCTAACATAAGCCACCGGGTGATTATCCATTCGCAAGGCATTGGCTAGTTCACTCACTATGCCAATTTTCCGAATACTATCTAGTGTATGTATTTTATAGTGCACCTATTTTACAACTGAGGCACATGAGGTGCACCTTGGAGCGGAGAATAGTCAGGGTAGTATCACTGAAGCAGAAGTCAGATGGGCAATTAACTCCCCGAAGACTGGCAAAGCTGTAGGTGATGATGAAGTCCGGTCCGAGATGTTAAAGGCCTTAAATCAGGATGATCTTGTGGCTGACTCGGGTGTGTCAGGTTGCTTAGATATCTGTACAGGCCCCTAAGCAATTTCAGACAGGAATTGTGATCCCTATCTTCAAAAAGGAAGATCAGAGAGATTGCAACAACTATCGAGGCATCGCTTTGCTCAGCATTCCTGGGAAAGTGTATGCTAAGTGTCTGGAAAAGAGAAGTCGGGAAATAGTCGACTCCAAACTGTCGGGAAAGCAGTGTGGTATCCGATCTGGCCGAAGCACGACGGATCACATCTTTGCTCTAAGGCAAATTTTTGATAAATCCTGGGAGTATGCAACAGAGGTCTATGCTTGTTTTGTAGACCTCGAAAAAACATATGGCAGATTTCCTCGGGAGAAGTTCTGGCAAGTGATGCAAGAGTGGATGCGCAATTACTGGTTGCTATCATGTCTCTGTACGAAAGCTCTGAGATGTGTGTCCGGATAAATGGCATTAAGTCAAGACCGTTCACCGTGGGTGTTGGACTCCGCCAAGGGTGCGTACTTTCGCTCCTCTTGTTCATTCTCTTTATGGACTGGATAGACAGGGGCAGCCGAGGCGATGAGCGTGTTTGTGTGGGTGACTGACTGGTAGAGAGGTTGCTCTTTGCTGACGACCTTGTCCTCCTGGGGTCTTCTCGCACGAACCTTCAGCATGCACTAGACCGGTTTGCAGCCAAATGTGAAGAAGCTGGGATGAAGATCAGTGTGGCGAAAACTGTTGTTCTGGTCCTTTCAAGACAGCCTGCTCAGTGCGCTGTCCATGTTAGGGGAGCAACATTGAGACAGGTGGAGAAATTCAAGTATCTCGGGATTGCATTCACGGGTGATGGACGGCAGGAGAAGGAATTGGAGTCAGGTCGGTGCAGCAAGCTGTATCAGACGCGCACTGTGGCGATCCTTGGTAACGAAACGCGAGTTGGGTAACAAAGCCAAGCTCTCCGTCTTCAAATTTATCTTTGTCCCCATTCTCACCTACGGTCATGAGGCTTGGGTAATGACCGAAAGTGTGCGATCGCGGGTACAAGCGGCTGAAATGAGATTTCTCAGAAGTGTGGCAGGTATTACCCTACTAGATAGAGTGCACAGCAGCACGATGAGGTAGTCTTTAGGTATAGGTGTTGAGCCGCTACTTCTCCGCTTTGAGAGATCTCAGTTGCGCTGGTATGACCACGTGATACAGATGCCGCAAACTGGTCCTCCTAGGCAGTTGTTATTTTCCAAGCTGGTGGGCAAGAGACCAAGGGGTCGGCCTAGAACCAGGTGGCTAGACTACATGGAGAATCTGGGTTCGAGTCGCTTGGGTATTACCAGGGAGGACATGCACCTGATGGCGGAAGATCGCGATCGATGGAAATCCTCCATAGGGCTGCTGCCCCCGCGACCCTAAGGGATAAGTGGGTTTGAAAAGTAAGTAATACAGATATTGGTTATTGAATCATACTTGGTTAATTTGAAAGCTGCACGGATAACTTTATTATACGCTACCTTAATACGCTGGAAGTTAACTTTATTTGAGCAACTACAAAACACTACATTATCTATATATATATATAAATGGATGTACAAACCTAGCGTCAATAAACTTCATACGCCAAGTAATTTGGCTAAAAACACAGTGAAAATTGCATACAGAGGATTGCAGGCTAATGAAAATAGATTTACTGAGTATATGTAACAATATCAACATCGATTTAGAATCGATTTAATGGTGTAAAATAATTTATTCAAATTTATGTAAAATTGCGTTGTCAACAGGTTTCAAAGAACTTCGTACACAAGGGATCACCAGCATATAGAACTTTCTTGAAGTCCGTAGAAACGTCCAGAATGCTTTGCTTCAGGCTTTAAAAGCACCGTCCACGCGACAGAGCACAGTATTCGTGTTGTTTTGAACCATGGGACGTGAAAAGCCAGTAGAAACGTGTATATGGCAAAAAATTATACAGCAGTTCCAGAATAACAAAGCACAGTCCGCCGTTACATCAGAAAATGCAACTATTACTTATACGCTACAAATAGGAAGCCATTTATGAGCACTGTAGCTAAGCGTCGCCGGGTAGCATGGGCCAGAACCCATCTAAAGTGGACCTTTGCTCAGTGGCATAGTGTTCTGTGGTCTGACGAGTCCACCTTTGCAGTGATGTATGGCAACAACGGTCGCAAGGTGCTAAGGACCAAGCACGAAAGTAATCATCCCGACTGTTACCAGAGGATAGTTCAGAAGCCTGCATCGCTGATGGTGTGGGGCTGCATGAGTGCAGCCGGGACAGGATTGCTTCACTTTTATATAAACTCTGCTGCCTATATAAACTTTTATATAAACTCTACATTCTTCAACAGCTTCTGCGTCCATCCCGCTAAAAGTTGTTTTATAGAAGACCAAGCATCTTTCAGCAGGACAACGCGAAGCCTCATGCTGCTCGGAACACCAAGGCTTGGCTACAACAGCAGCGTTTCAGGGTGCTTGACTGGCCTGCCTGCAGCCCAGATCTGTCACCCATTGAAAATGTATGGCGCATTTTAAAGCGAAAAATCAGACAGCGGAAGCCTCGAACACTGCAGCAGTTGCGGGCGTGTATTTCCGAAGAGTAGGACAAAATTCCAGTAAAAACAACGCAGAAGTTAGTGTCCAGCATGCCCAATGACTTCGGTGCGTCATTCGTCGGAAAGGTGACGCCACTCAGTGGTAATGTGCAATAAACGGTACGGTGTATGAAGTTCATTGCAACGTGTTGAAAACGGAACATTACAAAAAGTCGCTTATTTAATTTTCTCGTTTTTATTTTATGTTAAAATGCTATATCACAGTTATACTAAAGCTTTGTGCACTCAATAAAGTAATTTTCATTTGTTTACAATTAGTTTCGTTGTACTTATCCAAAATTCTGTAGGTGTCCGAAGTTCATTGACGCTAGGGTTGTATATATTTGTGTCTTATACAATTTTATAGTTTTATTCTGATCTTGATAAAATTATGCACACTTGACCCTCAAAGCAAGGAGAAGAGCACTGTCTACAAGATATATTTCGAAAAAATATTCTTTTATACAAAATTCATTTTCCGTTTTTTAACACATTACCTGGTGTTGCACTACAAACGTAGCACATTTACTGGTGTGGCAGTACATAATTAACCAAATTAACCTCTTTTAGGGAGGGGTGTAACGAATTGAAGAGTGTGCTTTTCATGAACCGCGATATTTCCACCATGACTTACCTAATATTTTCCCAGGCTCCATCAAAATTACCATGAAAAATTTCATCAAGATTGGTCTAGCCATTTTGAAATGCATAGCGAACAGATAGCTCCATGTGTGTTTCTCTCTTATATAAATCTTTAGTTTAATTCCAATCTTGATGAAATTTGCTAATTTGATCCTCAAAGTAAGAATAAGGTTACTGTCTACATGAGATTACGAAAAATAATATTTATTGATAATAATTCATGGATTAAATTCAAAGTATGAACCAAAAATATATATCTCCTTACGTACAATGCAAGGTGATGTTTGTGTAACAATAGAGTGCTCTGTTTGTTTCAACAGTAGTGATAGCAACACAGAATTCTAAAAATGATATGACATTAAATACAAAAATTGAAGAAAATATACCAAATTCAGCCAATCCAATCTTTATATATAAAAATTCAGGTTCAGGGTGCGTCTGTAAATGTTTTAAAACTCTTGAACCACTTATCTGATTGAGCTCATATTCGCACCAGATGTTCGATAGGTTCAGAGCAGCGATGCCAAACCTGGGTTTTTCTACCCAGATCTACGTTTTTTCCTATCCAGCGACATCTGCTGAGAAGATAAAAACCCAGAAAAAACCTAGATGGAGAAAAACCTAGATGGAAAAAAACCTAGGGGGAAAAACCCAGAAAAAGCCTAGATGAAAAAAAAATCCAGAAGTAAACCCCAAGTTCAGAAAATTACTATAGAAAATTATTCATACTTAAAGAAATGTAAAAATAAACATGTATATGAAAATGTAAAAAGATGAAAAATGTTAAATTTAGACATAAATGTTGACTACGGTATTTGAAATAATTACAATTAAATTTATTGAACGAATAAACTAAAATATATATAACCAGAAAATAAATGAAACTCTTTTTAAATTTTATACAAGGAAAAAAATTAATAATATAAAATATAATTTTATACATGAAGTAAAAACCAAACTGTCTTTTTAAAATGGGCTGTGCTCTTTGCTGACCTTGAGGCAATTCTCTTGAAGTTATCACATTTGTATTTTATTTGCATAAGAAACAAGTTTCTTTATTTTTTTTAAAGCTGTTTTATTTCGGATTGAGTTTCTCCCCCTCCCCTTCCTCTAATCTGTATATATAAAAATCAATGCCACTTTTCGTTGTAATTTTATAACTCAAGAACGGGCTCACCTATCCAAACCAAATGTTTAGGCTTTGTTCGGACTATTCAGTAGATGGTTTATGTGAAGTTTCCACAAAATCGGTCTAGCGGTTCTTCATTTATCACATTTTTTGTAACAAATGAATTCAATAAATGGCGGATCATTTTGTTAATGGGGATTTTGCTGTGAAATTGAAACTTTTTTCAGATGGGGATTGTGCTGTCAAATTGAAACTATTTTCAGTGTTGACAGGCAAGCATGTTGTTCTGTCGTTCATGCGGTCATTTCATTTTAGACGTGCTTCGATTAAAGGAAATTGTCAGCGATAATTAGTGCTTTGTGTTTATATTTTTAAACATATTGTTGAGTGCATTCATATAAACGGTGCGTCTTGTAATGTTCAAATGTACTATGTATATGTGTGCGTGTACTTTTCTCAGTTTTTTAGCGAGCCGTCGGTGTTTCATATCGTTTACAGGCTTTACTTGAATTAAATTGTCAAACGCATTTACACAAACGGTAAGTTTTGAACTGTTGAATTGAATTACATGTATGTAAACATATTGTGTGCATACGGGTGTTTTATTCTTTTGTAACAGATGCAAGCACGTCGATTTAAAAGTGAATTATTTAATGACATTTTTATATACATTGACGTATGCAGTCATACACACATATACGCACATGTATAAATACTGATACACCACTATTAATGTAGCAATTTTTTTTTAATTTGATTTATTCTTTTTTATATGAAGGAAAAATGCCACGAGCCAGACGAGCAAATATAGGTCGGCGAACGCGTAATGCAAATGATGTGGCATTCTAAGACGATCAC
>JAHWFO010049597.1:0-25342 GCA_023313115.1 Rhysida immarginata
TCTACAAGTGATGAGAAATACTCCACATGTAAAAAGAAGAGAAAACATCTCGAGAAAAGTTTAGAGAAATCGCCTACATGTAAAGTGAAGAGAAAACGCCTAAATGTAAAGTGTAGAGAAAACTTCTAAAATGTAAAGTGACGAGAAACTGTCTACATGTAAATTGAAGAGAAAATTTCTACATAGTAAATAAAGGCAAAACGTCTACATGTAAAGTTAAGAAAAAACATCTATAGGTAAGTGAACAGCGATCGTCTGCATGTAAAGTGAAGGGGAAAATTTTAACTGTAATATGAAGAAAAAAACCTCTACATGATAAGTGAAGAGAAAACTTCTAGATATAAAGTGAAGAGAAACTGTCTAGATGAAAAGTAAAGAGAAAACCTCTACAAGTGAAGAGAAAACGTCGACATGTTAAGTGAAGAGAGAACGTCTACAGCTAAGTGAAGACAAATCGTCTACATGTAAAGTGAAAAGAAAACTCCTACAGTGTAAAGTGACGAGAAAATGTCTACATATAAAGTGAAAAGAAATCGACTAATGTACATGTAAAATGAATAGAAAACGTCTACATTTAATTGGATGAGAAAATCTCCAAAATATGAAGTGAAATGAAAATGTATACATTTAATGTGTAGAAAAAATCTCTAAAATGTAAAGAGAAAAGAAAATGTCTACACATAAATTGAAGAGAAATCGTCTACATGTGTGATAAAGGGAAATCATTTATATGTAAAGTGAGGAGAAAACGTCTGCATGCAAAGGTAAGATATATTGTGAACATGTAAAGTGAAGAAGAAACCTCTAATATTTCTTATAAAGAGAAATCGTCTAAATGAAAAGTGAAGAATAATTGTCTACCTGTAAAGAGAAATTGTCTACAGATAAAGTGAAGGGAAAACTTCTAAAATATAAACTGACCAGAAAACGTCTAATGTAAATTGAAGAGAAAATTTCTACATGTGAACTGAAGAGAAAACGTCTGCATGTAAAGTTAAGAAAAATCGTCTACATGTAAAAATGTAGAGAAACCTTCTACATGTAAATAATTGAGAAAACGACTACATGTAAAATGAAGAGAAATCATCTATATGTAAAGTGAAGAGAAAAACCTATAAAATGTAAATTGAAGGGAAAACCTCTAAAATGTAAATTGATGATAAAAACAACTACATGTATTCTGAAGAGAAATCTTCTACATTTAAAGTGTAGAAAAATCCTCTACATGTTAAGTGAAGAGAAATCGTCAACATGTAAATTGATATAGAAACATTCACACGTAAAGTGAAGAGAAGTCGTCTACATATAAAGTGAGGAGAAAACGTCTACATATTCAATGTAGAGAAATCTTCTACATGTAAAGTGAGGAAAAAACATCTACATGTAAATTGAAGAGAAAACTACTACGTGTAAACTGATGTGAAATCGTCTAAATATAAAGTGAAGAGAAATCTACATGGAATGTTAGGAGAAATCGTCTACATGTAAAGAGAAGGGAAAACCTCAAAATGTAAATTGAAGAGAAAACATCTACATGTAAAGTGAAGATAAAACATGTACATGTAAAGTGAAGAGAACTCGTCCACGTATAAAGTGAAGAGAAATCTTCTACATGTAAAGTGAGGGAAAAACATCTACATGTAAATTGAAGAGAAAACATCTATACCTAAGGTGAGGAGAAATCATCTATATGTAAATTGAAGAGGAAACGTCTACATGTAAAGTGATAAATAAACGTCTACCTGTAAAGTGAAATGAATTCGTCTGCATGTAAAGTGAAAAGAAAACTTCTAAAATGTAAAGTGAAGAGAACACGTCAACATGAAAAGTGACAGAAAAACCTCTAAAATGTAAAGAACATGAAGAGAAAACCTCTACAATTAAAGTGATAAGAAAACGTCTATGTTTAATGTGAAGAGAATTTGTCTACATGTAAGGTGAAGAGAAAACCGCTAAAATATAAAGTGAAAAGAACACGTCTACATGTAAAATGAATGGAAAACGCCAGCATGTAAAATGAAGAGAAAACGTCTACGTTTAATATGAAGAGAAAATCTTTAAAATATAAAGTGAAGAGAACTCGTCTACATATAATGCGAAGAGAAAAAAATGTTCATGTAAACAGAAGAGAAATCCTCTACATGTAAAGTGAAATCATATACATGTAAAGTGAAGAGAAAACCTATAAAATGTAAAGTTTAGATATGGCTGGTAATGTATCAAAACCAGTTGAAACGAAATGTCCTGAAAGAATTTATAAGAGTAATCTATTTATATACATAAAGCAGGATGTTTGTCTGTTTGTAGGTTTGCGGGTTTGTTTGTAGATTTGCGGGATTGTTTGTGGGTTAGGTTTTGTTTTTATAGTTTTATTCCGATCTTGACACAATTTACCATACATGATTATCAAAGCATGAAGAAGGTTACTGTCTACCTCAGATTTCAAAAAAAAAATATTATTGATAAAAAATCGATATTCATGGTTATGGCAGGGCATATTATTGAGAAATATCACATGACCAACAATACAAGACAAAGTTTTTGCAACAATGGTATCAATGCGCAGTTAAAAACACTCTGCACGGACCAACAATATATATCTCATGACCAGCAATGCAAATAAAGGTTTGTGCAACAATAAGTATCAACAATGATGTCAACACGCTGTGCGCCAACAATATGCAAGATCAACAATATATGTCTTTTGACCAACAATGCAAGACAAAGTTTGTGTAATATAGAATTCAATGCATTGCTTAAAAAAGAAAATTCTTAGGACTTAATTTCCTGAACATTTTTAGGAATGATTATAAACTGGAAATAACGGAACAGTAATTCGTGCTGTATTGAGCAAATGGTAAGCAAGTAAACAGAAGAATCGGCGACCGCTAGACTACACAAAGTGTTGAATAGCAAATTCTTGCTTCAAGACATCGAAAGATGAAAGGAAATGCTGTAACAACATTAAGTGTACATCTAATGTAAGATTACGTGAGTAAAATATTATTTAGACTGGAAAGCATCCTTAGAGAGGTCCATCCATTGTGAGCCTTTAGAATTTTTTTTTCGTAAATCAAGTCCTGGTATATCATCTAGAATGGATTTTTCAGTGAAGAGGTAAATTCCTGTCTTTCACATTTTTCTTAGAGTGGATAGTCTCTTCGCTCTATATTATAGTGATTGAGTTATTATTTAACCAATTTACAGGTATAATTTAGCTTTTTGAGGTGGTTTTGTTTACTTACAAGCATAACTATCCCTGGGCAACACCGGGTCCACTGCTAGTATAATAAATGCGAACATGGTAAAATTTGATTCAGTGTTAAGTTTTCTAATGATGCTGTTAGTGTGGGGTGTGAAATTTTCTAAAAGAATATATAAGAGTAATCAATAAGTGCGTGGATGGTAGAATATGAATAAAAGTTACTTTTTCTTATGACAAAATTATGGTATTGTTGGAAATTTTCAATGCAATTTATGACTTGTAATGAATTAAACAAGTTGAAACGACATGGTAAAATTTGATTCAGTATTTCTTCTTCTAAAAATGCAGTTATTGTAGAGTATGATATTTTCATTGCCAAGCAATGAATTGTATTGTAGACGGTGTGCCAAAAGAAGTGGGACGGTCGAATATTTCGCGAAATTTAAATTGGATCGAAAAACTCAAAAATACGTGTTCAATATTTTTCAAAAATCTATCGAATGACACCAAACACGACCCCCCACCCCCATCTCTGGGGTTGGAGCAGGGGGCAACTTTGAAATCCTAAATGGAAACCCTAATTTTTTTTGCGGAATCGGATTCTACGTGAAAAAGTGAACAAGTTTTAACTAAAAATTTTATTTGATTCGCGATAGATGGCGCTTTCATCGCAGAAAAACGAATACAGATCAGAAGTCTTGTATTGGTCAAATTTCTCGGGACATACGCTTCGGAACACAAAATTAGTAGTTTTGAAATGGCTATCTAATGATACAGTATGGCAGTCGACCGATTGATGGCGCTCTAATTGCAAAACAATTCTTTCTTGCAAGTGAGGTTAACGTCTCTTCGTTGATTTTGTATCTGACTTTGGTAAAAAACTACGTTTAGCATAACCCAGGAACAATGATGTGGATGTAGTAGTTTTTGTTCTCTTCGGGGTGCATGTTTTTAGTGAGTCCCCTTGGCTTTCACCTATCGGGATGCTTGATTCAGGTGTTTTTCCTTTCCTCTCATGATTAGCGTCAATAACTTTATTGTAGTAAACGCTCAAATTGTGCAAGTTTACTTCCTTGCAGTAAGCTAATCGATGGTAAACAAATTCAGTGGAATTGTTAAAGTATTCTGCAGATATTTGGGCAGCTACATCAATTATTCTGACGTAATTCATCTAAATATTGAGGTTTTCGTTTCGTAAACCTGATTTTTTAAATAACCCTACAAGAAAAAATTAGGTGGAGTTATATCTGGTGACCTGGCTGGCCATTCGATCGGAGCTCTTCGTCCAATATAAAGATCAGGAAACTGTTCATCTAAATAATTACGAATGTACGTTATGTCCGTAATGAGGTGTAGCACCATCTTGCTGAAACCAAACGTGATCCAATTTATCGCCAGCAATCTCCTTTATTGCTGGAATTATTTCATTTCGAAGCAGGTTTTCATACTTTTGAGCCGTAAGATTACTATCGCTAAAGAATGATTATTTTCAAATAATTCAAATGATTATTTATTATTCAGCCCAAACGTTTAATTTCTGTGGATATTCGGTTTTGCTCTCTCGCATCCAATGAGGATTCTCGTCTGTCCAATCCCTGCAATTATGCCGATTGCAAGTACCATTCAATTAAATGTTGCATCATCTGAGAATACAATGTTGTAAAGAAAGTCTGGATCTTGATCTATTCTGAGCATCAGATCCTCATAAAATTCTAAACGTCGATCGGGATCATCTTCATTTATCTCATGAACAAGTGTCATTTTGTAGGGATGCAATTTATACTTTTCAAAATCCTGGGGCCTGAATATGTATCAATTTCTTGAGCTTGGGCAGTTCTACGAAGACTACTGTGAGGATTTTCCGTAAAATGATAATAACACATTCAACGCTTTTTCTTCATTTGTTGCTGATTTTGGTCTTTCTAATTTAGCTCGTTCTTTCACTGAGACTGTAGCTTCAAATCTTTTAACCATTCTTTCCACAGTCGATTTGGAGATAGGATCCATTCCAATTCGAAAAGTATCATTGAAATTATCTCCTGCTTCATAGTATGATCTTTTTCTATCACCTCAGCCTACCATCATCAGTAATGATATTCTTTCTTGTTCAATAAAATAAGCCATTCTGAAAGAAAAAAACACTTTTTCAAGTCAAGTTTTTATTTTACAGATGAAGGTTAATCTGCTTGATACAATTTAAACAGTTGAACTAATGTGTCATTACCTACCAAATGGATGAACCACAAAAAATCACAACAAAAATAATCCACTTTTTGTTTACGTATTTATTAATCAAGGAAAGAATTTGTTTACAAGCGGAAAGAATAAGAAAGAGTAATTTTAAAGATATTATTATGTTAATTTAAACGATGATATTTGCATTTTGTTGAATGAAAATACATATTATCATTAAAGAATAAATCATTAGTTGTTCTGTGAGGGTTTATCATGGTACGCCTACCTCAGCTGAATTCATCATATTATCATTGTTAGAATTTTATTAACAAATCTTATTTTCCATTTTAACAAAACCATCCATCAAGAATTAAACAATGTTACAATATTGCATTAAAATATTGTATTAATTATGTTAGTAATTTTAATTGTTTAAAATATTTTCAATGAAAAAATTGATTTCCTCTTAATTATACTACCGGGGGGTGGTGGGGGTGGAAATTTTATAGTACTGAATACATTTTTACACGTAGAATCTGAATCTGCAATAAGGAATTAAAATTTCCATTTAGGATTTCAAAGTTGCCCCCTGCTCCATCTCCGGGGGTGGGGTGAGGAGTCATTTTTTGTGTCATTTAATAGATTTTTGTGAAATACTGAACACGTGTTTTTCAGCTTTTCGATACAATGTTAATTTCGCGAAATATTCGACCGTCCCGCTTCTTTTGACACACACTGTAAAATTCATGTTGTAAAGACATGTCCTTAACGTATATATATAAGGGTACTAAATTAGCGCGAAGTCCGTAGAATTTGCTTCATTTTTACTTTTTCTACCATTATCGTACAGTTTGAAGTTTTCAATACCAAGCAAGGCTTGTAATTTATAAAACAAGTTAAAAGGCATGACCTGTAAGCATATATAAGAGTAATATAATAAATTCGATCATAATATAATTTGCTTCAGTGTTACGTCTTCTAAAGATGCCGTTATTGTAGAGTGTGAAATTTTCAATGCCTAGCAATAGCTTTTGATTTATAAAACAAGTTAAAAGACATATTCTAAACGAATATATAAGAGTAATCAATAAGTGCGTAGATGATAGAATATGAGTCAGTGTTACTTTTCCTAAAGATGAAATTATGGTACTGTTGGAAAATTTCAATGCAAGTTATGGCTTGTAATGTATTAAACAAGTTGAAACAACGTGTAATGAAGGGATTTAAAAGAATAATATTTTAAATTGGAACATGTTAAAATTTGATTCAGTGTTACGTCTTCTGAAGATGCAAATATTGCAGAGTGTGAAATTTTTATTGCCAAACACTAGCTTGTAATATATAATTTATGTTGAAAAGACATGTCCTGAACGAATATATCAGGGTACCTAATTCTTGCAAAGTTGGTAGAATTTGATTCATTTTTACTTTTTCTAATGTTGCTATTATGGAACAGTTGGAAATTTTTAATGGCAAGGTATGGCTTGTAATGTATCAAATAAGTTGAAACGATATGCCCTGAAAGTATATATATATATATAGGAGTAATTAAAATTTGTGAACATGGTAAAATCGGATTCAGTTTTATTTCTTCAAGAGATGCCATTACGGTTCAGTGGTACATTTTTAATGCGATGCAATGGCTTGTAATATATCAAACATGTTAAAACGACTGTCCTTAAAGAATATTTAAGAGTAATATAATAAATTCGAACATGTTAAAATTTCATTAAGTGTTACTTCTGCTAAAGATCCCGAAATTTTTAATACCAATCAACGGCTTGTAATATGTAAAACAAGTTAAAAGCCATGTCCTGAACAAATATATAAGAGTACTCAACAAGTACGAAGATGGTAGAATATGATTCAGTGTTACTTGTTCTATAGATGCCATTATGGTACAGTGGGAAAAATATGGGATTTGAAATAAATGTTTGCTCGCACTTTGATTATCATTATAAAATGTTATAGGTCCTGGATCTTCCAGGCCCATCTCGATAAGCATGCTTTTTAGATAAACGGCTTCTTTGGAACTTTCGGACATGGCAACATATTCTGCTTCAGTTGTTGACAAAGATACAGTCTTCAGTTCTCTCTCTTGTCAACAGATCGCTGTGCCTAATAGTTTAAAGAAATATCTGTAGAGGAATATCTGTCATCTGCATTCCCAGCCCAATCTGCGTGACTCGTTTTTGTGAACTTTAGGCCCACATTCAAAGTTCCCTTTAGGTAACAGAGGACTCGCTTGCCAGCTGCGATGTGTTCTCGTCCAAACTTGGTGTTAAATTGGCTCAACATGCTTACGAAGTACGATATGTCTGGCTAGGTACAAGAGCGATGCAACTAGCTCTTGGTATGGAAAGTTGGCGTTTCTTCATCAGTTGTCAGTTTTTTCAGCTTGGCATTAGCGTCGAGCGGAGTTGCAATGGGCTTGTAATCTTCCATGTTGAATTGCTTCAGCACATCAACGACATATTTTTTGACTCATGGAAATAGCACCAGTATTCGAATTTTGGGTGAACTCAACTCCCAGGCAGTAAGTAATTGGCCCGAGATCCTTCATTTCAAATTCGTTAGAGAGACAACTCTTGATGTTGGCCATGGTCTGTGGCTTCTGTGTTGCGATGATTAGGTCATCTCTATAGATGCGTATGACCAAAATTTCTATTTTTGTTCGCTTAAATAAATACACGGCTCACTCTTTAGTGGTTTCATTGTCATCTTTCTAAGAGTTTAGTCAAGTTTCACGTACTAGTGAAGACCTGGCTGTTCTAAGCCGTATTTGGATTTCTTCAGCAAGAGAACCTCGTCCATGTGGGTTCCAAACGGAGTGTCAAAAGACTCTGGCGTCTCCATGAAGATTTAATCCTTTAAGTCGCCGTTCAGGTACGCAGTGACGATGTCCATTTGATGAATGGTTAATGAGTGTTTTACTGCTAGGGCCATGATCAGTCGTATTGAACTGGCTTGACTACGAGAACAAAGGTTTCTTGGTAGTCAATTCCGAAACGTTGTATATACTACTTTGCCACTAGGCGGACTTTGCTTTACCCAATTTCGCCATTTGCATGCCGCTTTGTCTTTAAAATCCAACGATTTCCTATGATTCGCTGGTTAGATAGGCGTTAGACAATTTCCCAGATTCCATTTATTCCTCCTTTATTTATTCTCCCATGCATGTCTACCTTAACCAGTCAGGGCCTCTCGAGCGTTATTGGACCATTCTGTGCCACAATACCTGAGGATCTTTAACATCCTGGTTTTCTTCTCCTTCTAGTTTTATCTCTCTTTTCTGGCTGACTTTCGGCAGTGGCTGTATTTTGTACAATTTCTTGGCCTGCCTCTCACCCCAGTTCTTACAAGTGACGGCCTTCCAGGAGCTCGTTTTGCAATGATTGGTTGAGATGCAGCATCAGGTTCATCAGCTTCCAGGTATTGATCGTTGTCATCCATTGGCAGATCATCTTGTTTTGTATCTTGTGATGGTGCCTCTGCACGTGGCTTGAACTCGAACAAGTTACCTTTCTGGTCGTCGATTGATGTCATACTTGGTGTTAGGCTTTCAATGAATTTGACGTCACGAGAAACGATGATTTTTCGAGTTTGGGGATTCCATAGTCTGCAAGCCTTGGCTTCGGTACTATAGCCGACAAGGATACACTCTTCAGAATTCGCACTGAATTTTGAATTTGAACCGTCTTTAAGCAGTGCATAAACTTTTGATCCAAAAATTCTGAGGTGATCGATGTTTGCTGGTTTACCACGCTAAAGATTGTGCGGGATGTACAATGATTTCTAATGTGGTTGGCTGTGTTGATAGCTTCAGCCCAAAACGAGTGTGACATTTGGGACTGAAGTAACATGCATCTGGCCATCTTGACTAAAGTGCGGTTCCTATGTTCAGATATTCCATTCTGTTGAGGAGTATGGGAAATCGTCAGATTTCACCAGTTTCCATTCTCCTCAGGGAATTGGTCAAAATTGTGGTTAACATACTCACGCCCATTGTCAGATCATATTCACCTTGAACTTCTTAAAGGCTGCAAACGCTTTTGACTTCTGGCGCTGGAAATAGACTTTGCACCATCTCGACATGTCATTGATGAATGTTACAAGTATCTTGCTCCTCCCTTTGATATATAGCGCATTGGTCCACACATATATATAACTGTGTGGATAAGCTCAAGTGGTCTGGAGCTCTTGGTATCGCTCTATTTCGGGAATGGCGCGCGAGTTTGCTTTCCTCGAATGCAGACTTCATATGGTGGTAGAGCATTTTTGACGTCGAGGACTGGACCTCTAACGAGTTGATTGGTCACAATCAACTTCAAATCATTTTCGTTGACATGGCCTAGGAGTTCATGCCATGTGACGATCGATGGATGGCTTGGTGTTGCGATGATATGTGCTCCCTCAAGCTACATCTGTACGAGGTACAAGTCTGCTTCTCCTCTTGTTTTGATAATACTTGTGCATATCATCTAGGACTTTGGTTTCATGCCTGTTGAAGACGACAGTGTAACCCTTGTCTGTGATCTTGCTTATAGCTAGTAGATTCAACCTGAAGTCTGAAACGTGCAGTGCCTTGGAGAAGGTGATCAGGCTGATGTCAGTATTATTAAATTCAACAATCTTGTTACCTTCAATAGATGATGTCCCAGCGTTTGCCATCTTCAGCTGGTCGCACTTATACTTCTGCAATTGTAGGAAAAGTTTCTCACAAGTACAGATATGAGATGTAGTACCACTGTCCAGAATCCATTTGTCTGAGGCGTGCCCTTGCGGGCATGTGAAGAGGGTTTCATGTTCGACTGCTGTGATGCTTGCGTCTCACACTTTGACTGAGTCTGTTCCAGCCACTTTCAAATTCTGCAGTGTGCAATGACGTAGCCTCGCCTACCGCAATGGTGACATCTGACCTTTTTGCGTTGATCGCTTGATTTGTCAGTTTTATGTTGGTGTCATCGATCCTGTTAGTCCGTTTTAGCTTGGAGGTCCTTACGTCTCTCGTATAAGGCATTGTCATTGCTTGCTTGGTTTGCTACACGTCCTCGCAAATCCTCCTTGATTTGTTTCTTGGCATCTTCAAGGGAGGGCAGAACTTTCAATGTTCGAGTTGCACTACGAATAGATGAGAAACTTTCTGGCAAGCTTAATAATTAAGCAGTAGGCGAAATCTTCTCCATGGTCGGTGGGCCCGCCATATCCTCGGTATGCTTGGTGAGTAAGCGCAATTTC
This sequence comes from Rhysida immarginata, assembly GCA_023313115.1. NCBI lineage: Eukaryota > Metazoa > Arthropoda > Chilopoda > Scolopendromorpha > Scolopendridae > Rhysida > Rhysida immarginata. The sequence goes on from JAHWFO010049597.1 coordinate 10,619, forward strand.
TTGTCAAAGATGCGGACAGTATCAGTGTAAAATTCCACATGCTTGTCGAGGTCATCTTCGGATGTCAGTCGTTTTGTAGGGTCACAATCTGGGAGTCAGCCGTCTTCTCGTGCACTTCCATTAATTTAGTCCACGTGCTGTATGCTGTTGTATTTCCACGAAGATGCTTGACTTTTGGTTTAGACAATGACAGCAAAAGGTCGCTGCGAGCTTTGGCATCCCTCAGGTCACACTCAGTGGCTATAGTCAAAGGTGCGGTGTCGCCATCTATGACTATGAATCTAGTTGATCCCATGTGACGCTTACTATGCACACAGCCTCGATCATCATCTTCCAAGTACAGAAATTCTCATCACTCAGCTTTTATATTTAAAGGCTTCCGACATCCTGACTTGTTTTAGGCAATAGCAACTTACAGTTCATTATGCCTCGATCAGAAAACTGGGCTTTGTTGTCTCGTGCTGGGCCGATAACCTATTGTTAAATTGGTACAGCAGAGCGTGGTTAGTAAGTAGGAGTAAATAAAACATACGACTGTATTAGTTGAAAACTTTCAAGGTTCTGGTTTTTATTACATGCTCTTAACAATGTATTTATTTTCCTAAAACTAACAAGAATAGCACATTGGCCTGTTCTAATTAAATTGTTACAATGAGATTGCATTTACAACAAAAGACATGTTCTGAACGATTATATAAGAGTATTCAATATTTCGAAGAGGTATGATTAGATTCAGTGTTATTCTTCTAAAGATGCAATTATTGTACTGTTGGAAATTTTCAATGCCAAGTTATGGTATGTAATGTATCAAAAAAGTTGAAACGATATGTCCTGAAAGTATATGTAAGAGTAATTAATATTTGCGAAGATGTTAGAATTTAATTCAGTGTTAATTTTTTTAATGATGCAATTAGAGTATTGTTGGAATTTTTTGACAGCAAGATATGGCTTGTAATTATCAAATATGTTGTAACGATAAGACCTGAAAGAATATATAACAGTAAATATTATGTAGAAATATGGTAAAATTTTATTCAGTGTTATTTCTCCTAAAGATGCTGTTATGGTACAGTGAGAAATTTTCACTCTCATGCAATGGCTTGTAATATATCAAACATGTTGAACGACTTGTCTGTAATGAATTTATAGGAGTAATATAATAAATGCGAAGATGGTAGAATATGATTCAGTGTTACATCTTCTGAATATGCCATTTTAGTACAGTGGGAAATTTTCAATACAATGCAAGGAGCACGTGCCTTAATGGTACTATATAATACAGTTGGAAGTTTCAATGGTAAGATATGGCATTTCATATATAAAACAACTCAAAACAACATATCATGAATGAACATAACGTGTAAATAATGATAGTCGGAATGACTTTAGTAGCATGTGCCCAAATGGTACCATATGGTACCTTTGGAACTTTCAGTGCTAAAATATGGCATGAAATAAATGAAGCAACTCGTAACACTATTCATGAGAAAATATAATTAGTAAATAAAGAGATGAGAAATTGGTTAATTAGCACGTGCCTTAATGGTATCAAACAATACCGTTGGAACTTTCAATGGTAAGATGTGCCATTTAATATATCAAACAACTTAAAACAACATGTCATTATTGAATAAAACGAGTAAATAATGATAGTCGGAATGGCTTAATTTGCAGGTGCCCTAATGGTACCATATAATATTGGACCTTTCATTGCTAAGAAATGGCATATAGTATACAAAACAAGTTGTAATAACATGACATGAGTGAATATAAAGAATGAATAATGATACAAGGAATTGGTTTAGTAGCATGTGCGCTAATGTTACCTAATGATATAGTACCATTGAAACTATAAATGCTAAAATATGGCATGTAATATATAAAACAACTCCTAGCAACATGGCATGAGTGAATATAACCAGAAAACAATGACAGTGGGAGTTTGTTTAGTAGCACGTGCCCTAAAGGTACCATATGATACTATTGGAACTTCCCCTTCGCATAAATCCCAAACTTCCCTGGACGCACAACACAGAACGAACTCACTCGCAAATGTCATGTTAATGGCTCGTTGTATTTCTTGGTGTGTCGAAACTCAATCACCGATCGAAGGCAACGACCAGTCAGACTTATCAGCATCGAAATTCCAATGGACCTAGATTGCGTTCTTTTGGAATAGTGTACAGTACATTATGATAATCGAAATCATTTTGCAATCGCACAGTGAGCATAAACTAATGAAAACATTTCTCAAACATTCCGGCATTCCCACCATTTTTAACTCATTTTACGTCCGTTTGCAGCTGTTCCTCACAGCCAAAAAAAATCTCCAAACTTCAAAAAATGCATAAAAAAACAACAATACATAGAAAAAAGTTGAGATCGCACAGATTCTCGGAAAAGATCCCAGAAACAATGTTTACTTGGTAACAATAGTGACTCCTATTGCACGAACATCGTCGCAAACAGCAATCGCCAACAATTACTTAAAACAACCATAGCCTTTTAAAAAATGCAATCAATCATAAAATATATTATTTCGGAATAATAAAATAAATATTGAGAAACAATTAAATATTAGATTAGAAAAATTAAGAGAGAGAAATTGAAACAAAAGTATAAAAAACTACCCATAGTTTATGACTAAAATTAAACAAATACCTACACGATATCTGCCATACCCATGTGATACTCACTGACATAAAATATCACAATTGAATACAACGAGTTAATAATGATAGTGGGAATCAGTTTAATAGCATGTGCATTTATGGTACCGTAAGATACAATCTGCTACTGCTTGAAAGTTCAATGTTAAGATATGGCACGTAACATGTCAAACAAACCGTAATAAGGTGTATATGATTGAATATAATGCTAAAAAATGATTTGCCTGGTGAATATAATATAAAATTGAATAAAATATAAAAAATAGCGTTAATTGGTTCAGTTGATATGTTCCCTAGTGGTACCATTTGTTACTGGTGGAACTTTCAATGCTAAGATATTGCATGTAATATATCAAACAACTTTTAACAACGTGTTATGAGTAAATGTTATGAGTAAACATTGAAAAATGACAATTGGTTTATCAGCACTTTATCTAATGGCACATTGTGGTGTCAAATGGGGAAGAATGTAAAACATTTCTCATGCAAAACACCAGATAGCGAATTGTACTACCCATCCTAAAGCAGCAATTTTTAATGTTAACCTACGGGGAAAACGACGGTTTTAATTGAGTTTTTTTAAGTACGAGGGGAAACAATTCGGTTTTAAAAGACTTATTAAAATTCAACAATAAATGAAAATTGTTAAAAAAGAATTGCCCAAGTGCCAGATGGATTTTCTTATGAAAAATCGCATACAACAAACAGCTTTTTTTAAACATCATTTTGCTGAGCTACATAATTTATTAATTCCGTAAATATGTTTTAGCCTGGTATATTTTTAATTTGAGAAAGCAATAGCTATTGCAAATTGTAAAATTTTCACTTCTGTTAAAAATTTTATTACAAATTTATTATAAAAATTCATTTTAATTAAAAATAAGAACTTGTGAAAAAGGAAAAAGTGATAGATATCATTCTGCCTTCCAGTGTCTTCTGATGTCTAAATTTTTCCCCATTGTACCGTTTGGTATCGTTGGAACTTCTAATGCTAAGACATGGCATGTAATATATCAAACAATTAATAGCATGTTGTTAGTGAATATAACGAGTAAATGATGATAGTGGGAATTGGTGCCCACGTGCCCTAATGGTACCCTATGATACTGTTGGAACTCTCCATGTTAAGATATGGCATTGAATATATCAATAAACTTGAAACAACATGTCATGAGTGAATATAATGTGTAAAAAATGAGAGATAATTGGTTGATTATCACTTCTCCTAATGTTGCATAAGGTACTATTAGAACTTTCAATGCTAAGATATGGCATATAGTATATAAAACAACTCCTGACATTATGTCATGAGTGAATAAATAATGATAATAGGAATTGATCTAGTTGCATGAGACCTAATGATACCATATGATACCTCATGTTACCATTGGATCTTTGAGTGCTAAGATACGGCATATATAATCTAAACCAGCTCGTGCCAACATGTCATGTGTAAATACAAGGCAAGTTTTTTAAGTAAGAACCGTTTTGCGATTCCGCCGCCGCAGCGCTACGGTCGGCGTTCCGCGCATGCGCGCTGGTTAACTACATCTCTTGTCTACGCACTGACGCCATTACAGTCTGATTCTTCATTGTATACGTTGTTTACTGAGTGTTTAAGATGCCTCGGACAATCGTGAGTCCCGCCGATTGTGAAGTACGGGCTGTTATACGATTTCTTAGTGCTAAAGGCGTAAAACCGATCGATATTCATCGTGAGATCTGTGAAGTGTACGGACAGAACATTATGAGTGATGGAATAGTAAGGAAATGGGTGAGAGCATTTAAAGATGGCCGCACAAATGTGCATGATAAAGAACGGAGTGGGCGTCCTTCGGTCGTTAATGAAGATTTGGTGCAGAAAGTGGACGAAAAGGTAAGAGAAAACAGATGCTTTACAATTTCATCATTGTGCGACTGCTTTCCTCAATATTCTCGTAGTGTTTTGTATCGCATTGTGACCGAGAACTTGAATTACCGGAAATTGTGTTCACGTTGGGTTCCAAAAATGTTGACGGATTTGCACAAAACTCCACGTTTAGGCAGTGCATTGACTTTCCTTGAGCGGTACCACAATGACGGTGAAGATTTTTTAGACCAAATTGTTACTGGTGACGAAACATGGGTGGCCTACGTCACACTAGAATCGAAACAGCAATCTATGGAATGGCAACATTCATCATCACCCAAAAAAGTGAAGTTTAAGCAAACAATTTCTGCCCGGAAAATCATGTGCACAGTTTTTTGGGACAGAAAAGGAGTATTGCTAGTGAAGTTTCGGCCTCGTAATGAGACAATCAATGCAGCGTCTTATTGTGAGACATTGAACAATCTGCGTCGTGCAATCCAGAACAGAAGACGTGGCAAGTTGAGTAAGGGTATCGTTTTGCTGCATGACAATGCCCGTCCACATGTGGCTAATGGGACCAAAGATCTCATCAAATCTTTTAAATGGGAAACTCTAGATCATCCACCATACAGCCCTGATCTGGCGCCCAGCGACTACCATTTGTTCCTGCACTTGAAGAAACACCTGGGTGGTCAGCGTCTTCAAGACGATAACGAAGTCAAAACATTTGTGATACAGTGGTTAACAAGTGAGGCGGCAGAATTTTATGAGGAGGGTATTCAAAAACTGGTGCCACGTTATGACAAGTGCCTCAATATTCACGGAAATTATGTAGAAAAGTAGAGAAAGGTACAGGCTTTCATGTAAAAACCAAATTATTGCGTTATCTTTGCACTCCTTTTTTAATTCCAAAACGGTACTTACTTAAAAAACATGCCTCATATTATGAATAAATAACGATACTAAGAATTGCTATAGTAGCGTGAGCCCTAATGTTACTACATTATAACTTATGGTGCCATTTGAATTTTAAATACTAGAATACGGCATGTAATATATCAAGCAACTCTAACCAACATGTCATGAGTGAATATATAGAGTAAATAATGATAGTAGGAATTGTTTAGGTAGCATGTGCCCTAATGGTAACATATAGTACCATTTGTACAAGAGGAACTTTTAATGCTAACATATGGCATGTAATGTATCAAACAGCTCGTGACATGTCATGAGTGATTATAAAGAGTAAAAATTGATACTCTGAATTGGTTAAATAGCACGTGCTTTAATTGTAGGGTAGGATATCATATGGTACCATTGGAAATGTCAAGGATTGGAATGGCTTACAATATATCAAACAACTCATACATATATCATAATGTACCATATGTACTGTTGGAAATTTTAATACTAAGATGTGGCATTTAATAAATCACACAACTCGCAACAACGTGTCATAAGTGGATATAACGAGTAAATATTAATAGTGGCAGTTGTTATTAGCACGTGTTCTAATGGTGCCATATTTTTCTCGCTGCCCCCTTATTATTTCCTATTTGTCCTCTGTCATGTCCTATCCCAATAGTTCTTCTAATTAATCTCATTTGTTCTCTTCTTGTTTTTCAGCCATTACCGTATTACTTTCCCCATGCAAACTATAGTACAACTGTCAGTAAAGCTTTTGACCAAGTGTGGCATGAGGACCTTGTCAAAAAAAGGATCAGAGACGGGTTACCTGCCAATTTGATTTTGATGGTGAAATCCTTTCTTGATGGCAGATCCTATCAAGCCAAATTTGGAGAAAATGTTTTCACACCCCATCTTCTAAAGGCCGGTGTCTCTCAGAGTTCTGTCCTGGGGCCTGCGCTTTTTAATTACTTTGTACATGATTTCCCGAAACCCGATAAATGTAATCCCTATTTTTATGCAGATGACACTGCCATTATGACAAGGGCACACCAGCCTTTTTCACTCGGCTGTAGTGCGCCTTGAAGCAGTTCGAATACTGGTTTAACTGCTGGAAGGTGAACCTTAACATACCTTTGTACATACAAGGCTTTGTACCTCAATAGGAAGCTCAAGCATCCACCAGATTCTGTTCTTCTGTTCAATAAGAAACTGGGTGGACAACTACAAGTATCTGGGCGTTATCATTGACTCAAGTCTCTCATGGAATCAGCATATGTCTTATGCTCTGAACAAAGTGAAGAGGGCTAAGTACAGTATCATAGCTCTCCTGAGTCGCAACAACGCCTTCAGCATTGACAACAAGCTACTTCTGTAGAAATCGATTATCCAGACCATACTCCTCTATGGCATGCCTGCGTGGGCGACTATCTGTAAAACCAGATGGAGTGAACTACAGTCATTCCAGAATGTTACCCTGAGAACCATTGCCCAGCTGGACTGAAGGACCGTGAAAAACCAATCCATCCACTTGGATTTAAACATGGCCCATATCAGAAAGTTTTTACAGGATCTCCTTTTCATTATGATACAGAAGATGAAGACTCACGACAATAAACTTCTGAAAGGGATACTGAAGAACTCAATGAATATGAACTGGCATACGAAGTATCGTCAACTGAGGCAAGTTCTTGAAATCAATTTTGAAGATATTAGCAACGTCTTTTTCCCAGACTACTGGAAGATGTGATAATCTTCTTTCTCCTTGTATTTTTTATTTCGTTTGTTTTTTGTTTATGAAAATCGTTAAAAGGGATTAGATACATCAGACATCAGAGCAAAGGCGGGTTTACTTCTGTAAAGCCTCAGACTAAAATCCGTAGAGTTTAGTAGCAATCGACCCTGCCGAAAGATGTCTAAATGGAGCGGACCTTGCATGTAGTAAACGCCGTTTTGTGCGAGTATTTTACCTAACTTAAACCCATTGTTTGTATCGTCAGCAGTGTCCATTTTACCGCTCGTGTCTTTAAAATACCCGGCTGTTGTGAGTTAACTTTGTTTAGAAGTCTGACCATAGTTCAAAATAGTTTCAAAATAAGCCCTGTATGGATATAAGTTATTACTATGACTAACTAGCGTATCACCTAGATAGCAATCGACTTGAGAGAATAGCGAATGTAAGAAAAGGTTCACAGGTCCTGTTTTATCACCAGCTGGTAACTGTCCATCCCCTTTGTTGATAACGACTTTTAAGCTTAATGTACTTTGATCGAAATCTGTGTAAAAATCCGCCAAACCAGGTACATAGAATTCAATAGGCCCGTTTTGGCTGATGATGGCTGTTGGTTGGTACCCCGTGACGTGTCAATTTTCCTGTTGGCCGCTCGTGTGAGGTATAGAAAAAATGTCGAGATCGCTGTTGAGACATTCAGTGCTCAGCTGATTTATCATTGATGCCATGATTACGTATGTAATAGGCGAAAACTGAGGATAAAAAACGTATGTTTAAAATTAGCTTAGAACGTAATTTTGCCTGTCTTTTTGTCGACTTCTTCTGTTTCTTCCTCTTCTTCTTCTGTCTCTTGTGCACGTTTATCAGCTTTTTTGAACGCTGCACTCGACTTTTTTGTCTGTATTCACTCTTTAGAAAGGTCTCCACGCTGTTGCCTCTGGGCCTTTTTACATGTGAATGAGTAGGAAATGCTGAATTTCGTCTTTTAACACGGCCTCTACCTCTCTGAACTCTAGCACCCATTTCCTGCAGGGCATTACCTCCAGCTTCTTTCATTCGTGATGACAGCGATTGTTTGAAATTTTGACCATGTATCACATCATTAAAAACGGAAACACCGCCCTTTAAGGCATGTCGCCCGAGAATCTTACCCATGGATTTGAGTGAAGGCGATGCCAAGCGAAACAGATATGAAAATACTGAACCAATCCCATTGCCTCTCTGGTAAACTGACCCTCTAAACATAGGTAAGCCATTCCCTCTCTAGTTTAAATAGTAACGCGAGATTACTTCTTGGCTTGGCTGATAGGGGATATGCATCTTGAAGTAACCAAGAAGGAGAGAAAAAAGAAAACAACCTCGTACTACAGTGTTTTCTTACGAAAATGTAATTTGACTATGGTTTTGCCTGTTAAAAACGCGAGCAAATCCCCGTGGTCTGAATGAACCGCGATTTCAATCGTGTCAATAACATTTTTACTTAAGGGACAGTAGTCGGGTGAATGAAAAGTCTGATAAATCACTTCTCGTCTGGCATGTGAAACAGGTATGTATCGTAGAAGCGGAGCGAATGTGTTACCCACAACCTGCGGCTGTCTGATGTCTATATATAGATAATAACCATGTATGCCACGTGTAAGATCTATTGGGATTGAACCCTCACCGATAACGAGTTCTAGGTCGGAAAGTTCAGCTTGTAAATCCAATGTGTAACATAAACCCTCGCTAATACTAATATAGCGGCCTTCTGTGCATTTGAAATGAAAACATTTGTTAGGTGTGAGATTGATTTTGTAAAAAGCCTGTTCTTTTAATGGAATCAACTTAACGAGCGCCTCGACAACGTCCCTACGATTATCATAATACCCTTCGGGGATTTTTAAGATGCACTGTTCTGGAGTGTCAGGTGGATCAAAAATAAAACAACTGATAAATCCGTCATCTGTGTCGTTTAAGGGCATAGTAATAGACGTTTTCAATTTCTTGTTCAGAAACCTAGCAGGTATAAATCCAATAATGACAGCTGCTAAGAATTTGATGAACTGTGTTGAGGACCCCGTAAACAATACAAGATCATTAACTATCTTTGTCTCGATACCCGCCATTCTAAAACTATCTTTTAGAAAATCAATAGCCGCTACCCTACTTTGCAATTTGGTACTCTTAAATTCAACAATTTTTTAGTACAGAGGTACCGGCTTGGGACACTTTAACGTAACAGAAAAATCGGACACCCACTTAAATGGCATGTTGTAATCCGGAGTTAGAGAGAAACGGTCCTTGTAGAATATATTTGGCGAATTATTGAACACCTTACAGAATTCGGGAGTGTTAAAGCGAATCCCATTATTCAGAGGCAAACTCATGGTGACGTTTTGATCTAAAGAAGTGTTATGGTAAAAGAGAACATCTTTCAAATAGGCTTGTAACACCAATTCAACTTCGATTATGAAAGACTGGAGTGTCGGAATTCTTACTGGCGAAACAATGCTGAAATCGATTTGTTTATCTACGGGATCGTCCTTGAAACCTATTTCTAAAGTGTTGTTTACAGTCGTAATGTTCTTGAAGAGGGCTGGGAAATGTGTTTCCGATAAACCAACCTCCCATCGCCCCTGGAAACGTAGCGTCCTCGGCAATCTTGTGATAAAATGAGCTGTTGTATTGGAATGAATTTGCTCTCCAGTAGGTGTGTTTGATGGCAATGTAACATAAAAATCGTGTCTTCATACATGATGGCTGTGCTCGGACCCAACTGTTGTCAATCGCCTCTTGTCAAGCATTTAAAAGATCTATCTCTCGTACGCAGCTGTTCATGCTGGCAGGGTAACCTTGCCATTTCACAAAAGCTTTGCAAACACCACGCCTCGTGCGCCAGCGAATAATCTGTTCGATGTTAAAAACTTCAGGTTTTTTCACCGTTTGTAACTCCTGATCAAAGAACACACCTGAGATCTCGTTGCCATCGTATTCTTTAATTTTATACACAACAGGTTTTCTATAAATGATTTTGGAAACCTCACACACCTCTTCGGTCCAGTTTAGAAGATACCCTTTATCAAATATGTTTTTCCCCTTCAAAATACGTACGCAATCTCGGATTTGCAACTTTGGATTTGTTTGTGGTGCTGCTGTATAATAACTCTGTTGTTTCAACCATAGAGCTGGGGCATTTCGTTCATTGACATCAGCTGGTGTCTTACCCAAGGCTCTGTGATTGCGGTGGTTGTAGCTTAAGACGAGATCAGGTAAGACGTCGATGTATCTGTGTTTGTTGGTAAATGTAAAAAACTTAAACATCCTCGTTTTTAACGTACGGTTTAATCGTTCGATCGTAACGGCTTTCAAATCTGATTCTGTGGTGAAGAAATCGATGTCGAGTTCTTTAAAATAATCTTGATCATGCTTGTTTAAAAACTCTTTCCCTTTATCACTGTTCACTTTTACAGGAACACTGCTGAGTGTGAAAATTTTTTGAAAGGCTTTCGGAAGTTCAAGCCCTTTCTTCGTTTTTAGAGGAATGACCCACGCATATAGCGCGAGAAAATATCGATGCAGGTAAGTAGAAATTTATAATCATCGTTCTGTTTTGACAGACTGGTTAGATCAACCAAGTCCACTTGAAATTCCTCAAATAGCGCATATACACGCATGCGATTACGTGGGTAATGATGACGCACCGGTTTATGTAGCGTATAAGCTCTCACACCTCTTAACCATTCACGTGTCTCTTTTTCAGAATGATTTGTTTGTTTAGCTAAACCTTTCACACCACCAAAACCGGCAGCATTAGCGGGGTTAGAAAATGCATCATCCATGACCAAAATTTAAATTAAGTTATGTAAAGAACACATCTGTATTTATTTATTATTTATAACAGGTATATGAGAGTTCAGTCCACCCTTTTAGACAGTATTAGTCTCTACTCAGCTGCACACCCTACCAATTGAAACAATGTAGCCCTTAGTTAAAAATTATAAAAACAAAACAATTTATCTTGAAACAGCAGTCGTTTTATTTAGAAAAACTGTAAAAGAGCTTGGAAAAATTTTGGTTACCCAAGAAACAATAGTGAATTAGTAATTAGGTGATCTATATCGTGGTGTGCCAGTACCCCAACCCCTAGCCAGATTCATGGGTATTTAAGCGAATCAACAGGTGTTCACTTGTAAGACAGAATCACCTAAGTGGATTTTGCTGAGAGCCTCAGCACCCCTCTAATCTGCCACCCTGGTGCTGGTGCTTAGCAACGCCCGAATAAAGACCAACGCCTGAATAAAGACCAACACCCAATTAAATAACCAACTCCCGAATAAAGACCAACACCCAAATAAAAGACCCACGCCCAAAAACGGACCAATACCCAAATAAAGACCAACGCCCAAAACAAGGGGGAGGTGAGGTGGTGGGTCACGTGAGTCGCATTCTGCACGCAGATTGGTTGAACACCTGTGACGTCAGGAAGGGGTAGGGGGTGGAGGGGTGATAAAATGCGAATACTGCACGCTGATTGGTGGGAAAACGACGCGCCTAGGCAATGCCCACCACATTAATATGCGTACCAACATGGTACTCTTCTGCTAACTCTCTTTTCTAAGAAAAGCCTGAATAACAGGAATTCAATGCATTGTTACAAATTGAAACTTATCCATATTACATCATCATTTTATGTTCATTGTTATAATTCTTGAAAAGATTGCTTTAACATCACATCATCATTCTGTGCTCATTGTTATTGGTGAATTGCGCGTTGATACCATTGTTGATGCGAACACAATGGGTCTATTGTTGCAAAAACTTTGCCTTGCAATGTTGGTCATGAGATATATTGTTGGTTCATGCAGTGAGTTTGTGAATTGCGTGCTGATACCATTGTTGATATCTATTGTTGTACAAACTTTGCTTTTCATTGTTGGTCATGAGATATTTCTCATTAATATGCCTTGCCATAACCATAAATATCGAGTTTTTATCGATATTTATTATTTTTCCGAAATCTGAGGTAGACAGTGACCTTCCTGATGCTTTGAAGGTCATGTTTGCGAAATTTTATCAAGATCGGAATAAAACTGTAGATTTGTATAAAAAACATACAATCAGACCCACCCACCCACAAACATCCTTCTTTATATATATAGAAGACTAGCAAAGGTACCCGGCGTTGCCCGGGATAATTACACTTGGATGTAAACACAACAATCTCAAAAAATTAAATTAAATTTTGCAATATCTTAAAAATAAACACATGAAAATGCTTAGAATTAATACAGTAAAAATTCTTAATGAAAATTCTAAAAAAAACTTTTTAAAGGCTCACAATGGCTGGACCTCCAAGCATGCCACTGCTATTTTAAATAATTTCTTACTCACGTAATCTTACCTCAGATGTATACTTAGTGTTGTTGCAATTTCCACTCTTCTCTCGATGTGTTGAAGCAAAATTTGGCCATTCATCACTTTGTGCAGTCTAGCGGTCGCGGAATCTTCTATTTACTTGCTTCCCATTTGCTCAATACATCACGGAGCTAAAGGAGTGCTTCCTCTCTCGTCTTTCCACTCTTTCTCAATAGTCTGCTAACTCTCCATTGTCTCCATTTACTGATCATTTTTAAAGATTTTCAAGAAATTGTTAAGTACTAAGAACTCTCTTTTCTAAGAAAAGCCTGAATAACAGGAATTCTATGCAGTGTTACAAATTGAAACTTATCCATATTGCATTGTTATAATTCTTGGAAAGGACTGCTTTATCATTGCATCATCATTTTGAGCTCATTGTTATTGGTGAATTGCGTATTGAAACCATTGTTGATACCTATTGTTGCACAAACTTTTATTTGCATTGTTGTTCATGAGATATATATTGTTGGTCCGTGCAGAGTGTTTGTGAATTGCGTGTTGATACCATTGTTGCAAAAACTTTATCTTGCATTGTTGGTCATGCGATATTTCTCATTAATATGCCCTGCTATAACCATGAATATCGATTTTTTATCAATAATTATTATTTTTTCGAAATCTGAAGTAGACAGTGACCTTCCTCATGCTTTGAAGGTCATGTATGCGAAATTTCATCAAGATCGGAATAAAACTGTAGATTTGTATAAAAAACGTACAGACCCACCCACAGACAGACCCACAGACCCACAAACATCCTTCTTTATATATATAGATAGACTAGAAGAGGTATCCGGCTTTGCACGGGATAATTACGCTTGCACAAACTTTCCCTTTCATTGTTAGTCATGAGATACATATTGTTGGTTCTTGCAGTGTGTTTGTGAATTGCGTGTTGATACCATTGTTGATACCTATTGTCGTACAAACTTTGACTTGCATTGTTGGTCATGAGATATTTCTCATTAATATGCCCTGCCATAACCATGAATATCGATTTTTTATCGATAATTATTATTTTTCCGAAATCTGAAGTAGACAGTGACCTTCCTCATGCTTTGAAGGTCATGTATGCGAAATTTCATCAAGATCGGAATAAAACTGTAGATTTATATAGAAAACATACAGACAAACAGAGCCACAGACCCACAAACATCCTTCTTTATATATATAGAAGAGATTATATCTGAAGTTCATTTTCCGTATAACAAACTTTTTTGGAGTGGCTAATAATTTCGTTATAAGGTTGCTTGACTGTATCAAGTTAAGGTTATTTGTCGTGGGTCTGAAATTTTCTTCTTTGAACCAGCGGTCAATAAACACTCCAATACAATATTAATATGTGGCCAAGTAACTCTACCAAGTAACTTTGGAATCTGCATAAGATAGTAAACAAGTATCCATAGCAAAGCTAAGAGATCACTATCATCCCAATCAGGTGGCAAAGCGAGAAGACTGATGTTCGAAATATTGCATCATTGCAACATTAGAGCAGTGAGCAGACTATGGCTGAGCAGACTCCTAAAACTATAAAATAAGATAGCTCTTCTTTCCAAGAGCCGATTTTGATGATGTAAAGCCTATATGTTCTTCCACGGTATGCTCAATTTTCCGGTGAAAAACCCTTGCAAATTTGTCAAATAATTTTGAAGATTAGCTGGTTCAACAGATTAACAGACCAAATTTTTAATAATAGTCTTACTCTATTCTGTTGTACTTCCTACATCACCCGCCGTCAGATTCAAACACATATTTTCAATGTACAGAACAACAGTTCTACAGTTTTATTATATGTATAGCTTTACATGTTCAAGATTTTTATACTGCTCAAATTTAGTAATTTAAATTATAATTTTTTCTTGATTTATTCCAATCTTATGATTACTGACAAGTTCATGCTTTGTCTTTTTCCATACTTCGAATGAAATCCTTTCTAGAGTTACTCATTTGAGCATACAAAATTTTCAAAAATAAACGTTCGCTTGAACAGGTTGACTCCTGCCTCACTATCAGTAACACAATCACTTCAGCTACATTCCTTTCTCGCTCCTCTTACCCTGCTCCCTTCACTCCCTATGGGGATGTTCAACTTAAATAATTTAAAATTTATTTATTTTATTTATTTGCTTATTTATTTATTTATTTATTTATTTATTTATTTATTTATTTATTTA
>JAHWFO010049598.1:0-15123 GCA_023313115.1 Rhysida immarginata
CGATTGTTATATGACAAGCCATTATCTTTCTATTCTTTACACTCACTTACATTCTTTCTTGTAAATGAGCCTTTTGGACATCGAAGAAAACGAGACCACCAAACATAGAGAGGTCGAGAGGACCGTTTAAATCAGCAACGAGCCTCCATAACTGAATCTGACAAGAGTGGCCTGGACGGAAGCCAAATTGCTCACTACGAATGAGGTTGTTTGCCTCGCAGTAGTCGTTGAACTTCTTGTGTATACTGCGCTCAAAGACTTTCGAAAGCATGAGCAACAAGCTAATGGGCCTATAACTTGTGGGAAGAGCAGGATCCAGTCCTGGTTTAGGAATGGTGATGATGACTGAGTCCTTCCAGGCACTAGGGAAATGGCCGCTAAGCCAGCATCATTCATGACCTTGGTGATGATATGCAGATAACACTGGGAGGGAAATTCTTGCGAGCACTGTTGGCATTGGTGTCGATGCCGGCTGCCTTTTTGCTATTCAGGCGCTTTATGATGTCCAATATCTCAGAGGTGCCAATGGCATCAGGAGAGGCAAGAGCAGCTGTGTGTGGCCATACCTATCACACACGTCTTTGACCTTACGAGTAATATAGATCAGATCATCCTCTTTGGGCGTAGAGAATTGGCTATTCAGTGAATCGGTGATAATTTGTGCTTTGTCCTGGTCATTGCTAACGAAATCGCCACCTTTTGTCCTGTTTGCCATGCTACATCGACAATCGACAATCGAACAGTGAAGTGTACATTTGTTAGGATGGGAAGAAAGCAGCGCTTGCACAAAGCTCATCCAACCAGAATATACTCCAAATGAAATACACTGAGGTAGTCAAGAAGCCTAAACAATCCAAGCGGTCTTCCATATTATACAAAAAAGAAAATAAGATTGACGATTGTCAGAAACAAAATACAAACGAAATAAAAAACACAAGGAGAAAGAAGAATATCACATCTTCTCCAGTAGTCCGGGAAAGAGACGTTGCTAATATCTTCAAAATTGACGTCAAGAACGTGCCTCGGTTTACGTTACTTCGTATGCCAGTTCATATTCATTGAGTTCTTCAGTATACCATTCACAAGTTTATTGACGTGAGTCTTCATCTTCTGTATGATAATAAAAAGGAGATCCTGTATAAACTTTCCGATATGGGCCACGTTTAAATCCAAGTGGATGGATTGGTTTTTCACCGTCCTTCTGTCCAGCTGGGCAATGGTCCTCAGGGTAACATTCTGGAATGACTGTAGTTCACTCCATCTGCTTTTACAGATAGTCGCCCACGCAGGCATGCCATAGAGGAGTATGGTCCGGATAATCGATTTGTACAGAAGTAGCTTGTGTTCAATGCTGAGGGCGCTGTTGCGACACATGAGAACTATGATACTGTACTTAGCCCTCTTTGCTTTGTTCAGAGCATAGGACATATGCGGATTCCATGAGAGTCTTGAGTCAATGATAACTCCCAGATACTTGTAGTTGTCCACCCAGTCCAGTTTCTTATTGAACAGAACAAGAGAATCTAAAGGATGCTTGAGCTTCCTATTGAGGTACAAAGCCTTGCACTTTCCGACGTTAAGGTTCAACTTCCAGCAGTTACACCAGTCTTCGAACTGCTTCAAGGCGCTCTGCAGCCTAGTGATAACGTGAGCCGGCTGGTGTGCCCATGTCATAATGGCTGTGTCATCCGCATAAAAATACAGATAACAATTATCGGGTTTCGGGAAATCATGTACAAAGTAATTAAATAGCACAGGCCCTAGGACAGAACCCTGAGGGACACCGGCCTTTACAACACGGGGCGTGGAAAGATTTTCTCCAACTTTGGCTTGATAGGATCTGCCGTCAAGAAAGGATTTCACCATCAAAATCAAATCGGCAGAGAACCCGTCTCTGATCAATTTGTAGACAAGGCCTTCATGCCACACTTGGTCGAAAGCTTTACTGACATCGAGAAATACCACCCCACAGTACCTGGATAGGTTCAGGGGGGTGCTCAGGTCTTCAACGAGCCTCCATATCTGCATCGGACAAGAATGGACAGCACGATAGCCAAACTGCTGTTCCCGAAAAAGGTCATTTGCTAGACAGTGATCTTGGAATCTGGCGAGGATCGTTCTCTACAACACCTTTGACATCGTGGGTAGCAGGCTAATAGGTCGGTAACTCGCCGGAATTGCAGGATTTTGCCCCTGCTTGGGGATACTCAACACAATAGATTCCTTCCAAGCAACAGGGAAATAAGAAAATTTCCAACAGACGTTAATGATATTAGTGAGATAGTCAATAAAGTTCTTCGGGAGATTGATAAGGGCGTTATTACTTACCTTGGCACTTCCTGGAGCCGTCTTCTTTTTCAGTTTACTTATGATGGTGGCGATCTCTCCAGCCTCGATGTTGTACTTCGTTAAATGCTGCGGGACTTCATCAAAGTTGACAATACCTTCTTCCACACGCTGAGACATGATTTGGCTCTCGGGCTTATCGTTGTTGGGAGTAACAAACTGCATTTCCAGTGAATCTGCAATGACTTGGGCCTTGTCCTGATCAGTTTGGACATAGTCACCTTGTGGAGTACGTAGTGGAGGAAGCGTATCATTCTTCCTCTTCTGTAAAGCTCTGACCATATTCCAGATGGAATTGTGGCGAGCCGACAAGCTTTTGAGTTTTTCATTCCATCTAGCGTCGCGAAATTCTTTTATATCCTCTTGGACTCTTCGCACTAGCCTGTTATACTTGGTTTTGAGCCAAGGTTCACGATAGCGTTGCCATAGTCTACCAGTCCTGTTTCTTTCAGAAATTAGGCGTTGGATTCCAGGAGTGAGTTGGATTCGATGAGGAGGTTTATTCTCTGATAGATACTTACTAGCTTCTATGGCACTGTTAATACATCTGGTGATGTCTTCAACACGTTGATTGATGTCCTCTGTACAGTAAGCAACGTCGGGATAGCAGCCATATTCCTTAAGAATATCTTTGTAGAGCTTCCAGTCTTGATGATGTATCAGTTCCTCTCGGAAATTTATGTCGACATTGTCAAAGTTTAACGCCACAGGCTTGTGGTCAGAAGAAAGGTCATCAATCGTGAAGATATTGTACGGTTTGAAGAAACCCTTCAAGAGCGAGATGTCCAAAACGTCACTACTAGGGGAGTGGTCGCAGTAGTAGGTGTCCTCCACAGGTCCAGCAACGATGATATCATCTGTACCTTGTATGTACCTATAGAGAATCATGCCGTTGTAATTCTGCGTTCTGGAGTTCCAGCTTGGGTGTTTGGCATTTAGGTCACCAGCTAGGACGACTGGAGTGTCACCACTGAAGAGTTCATCAAGCTCACTAATGTCAAGATAATGTTTAGGTGAATTGTAGAGCACCACGAACTTCACTTCACCACAGGAGATGTCATTGATAATGATGAAGGCTGATTCCATACCTGCATAGGACTTGGAGACTAATTCTTGGTGTTGAATTCCCTTCCTAATGATGATCGCAGCGCCCCCAGAAGCACATCTTGCAGCATTTGAAGCTATTCGATCCTTACGGTACACACAATAGCCAGGGAGCTTGAAGTCTTGGCTTGGTTTGAGATGAGTTTCACAAAGGAAAGTAACGTCGATGTCTTGCTTTAACAAAAAATTGTGAAACTCGATACGCTTTCGGGGAATGCCCCTAGCGTTCCATATCACGCACCGAAGTTCACCTTTGTTGATTACAGTATAACGTTGTGCAGCCATACTAAAATTAGTTGGTCGTAAGGAGCCCACTCAACTGTGGGTAACTTTTGCCTAGATTAGAAAACAGATGGAAGATACGTCCTAATTGCTTATACATACCTGGTAGGTCGTTGATGTTGAGGCCTTTATCTTCCGGCGTAGACACAGCAGCAGCATAGGATTTGCCTACTGTCACTTTAGAACTAGCATCCTTTGAACCTGGGGGTATTTTGGACATTTCGTGTAACTTGAAGTGGGCTGTCCACCACATCTGATGCACTTTGGGGGTCTTGTCCTTTGATCCTGGGGCAATCTCTTGACTGGTGCCCCTCAGCACATTTATTACAACGAGCATCTTCCGTGCAGCCCATGGATACGTGTCCGAAGCGCAGGCAGTTGTAGCACTGTAGTGGCTTCTTGTTCCCTCGAAAGGCCTCCACTGTTACTGCAAGCGGCCCAATACGTGTTATGTTTTTCAATGACTGGTTGTGTTCGGAGTTCGGGAGCAGAACCAAAACCATCGGCATATCAATGTATCCTTTGGCTTTCCTCAAGCGAATTAATTTTTCCGGGAAGTAGTTGGCTCTTTTTAGGTCTTCTTGGAAGTCATCGAGGTCATACGTAATATCCACATTACGTATCACGTATTTCAAGACCTTCTCCGACTTCAGTTGATGATGCTGAATTTTTAAGATATTATTAGACTTAATTCCAGAGACTAACCTGTTGTGCGTTTCTTCGTCTTCACATTTAACTTTGACGCTACATAGTACCTCGGGGCTATTTATATTTATTAAGAACCAATCAGCTTCCTTTTACAATATCAAACTACAAACACATACTTAATAAAGGACCAATCAGGATCACTTTAATCCAATGGATGACAATTCCAAAATAAAAATACAATTACAATTAACATAATAGTAGAGTAAAGCCAATCAGGTGTCAAATAAGGTGATTCATAAGATGAAGTCGGGAGTACAGTCCAATGCAAAGGCACTTCATCAGAGTCGAAACCTTGGGAAGTCCTAAAGAAATTCAACAGTGAGAGACACATCAATCTGAGTGTTGAATTTCTTTAGGACTTCCCAATGTTTCGACTCTGATGAAGTGCCCTTGGATTGGACGAATCCATTAGGATTTTTTGGACTGAACTGGACTTCCGACTTGGTCTTATGAATCACCTTATTTGACATCTGATTGGCTTTACTGTTATATTAATTGTAATTGTATTTTATTTTTGGAATTGTCCTCCATTTGATTAAAGTGATCCTGATTGGTACTTCATTATGTATGTGTTTGTAGTCTGAAATTGTAAAAGGAACCTGACTGGTCCTTAACATATATAAATTGCCTCGAAGTACTATGTAACATAATGGTACAGTAATCAATAAATGTGAACTTCGGTGCGTGATATGGAACGCTAGGGGGATTCCCCGAAAGCGTATCGAGTTTCACAATTTTTTGATAAAGCAAGAAATCGACGTTGCTTTCCTCTGTGAAACGCACCTCAAACCAAGCCAAGACTTCAAGCTATCTGGCTATTGTGTATACCATACGGATCGTATGGCTTCAAATGCTGCAAGATGTGCTTCTGGGGGCGCTGCGATCGTCATTAAGAAGGGAATTCAACACCAAAAATTAGTCTCCAAGTCTTATGCAAGTATGGAATCGGCCTCCATCATTATCGATGACTTGTCCTGTGGTGAAGTGACGTTCGTGGCGCTCTACAATTCACCTAAACATTGTATTGACGTTAGCGAGCTTGATGAACTCTTCAGTGGTGACACTCCAGTCGTCCT
The DNA here is from genome assembly GCA_023313115.1 of Rhysida immarginata. NCBI lineage: Eukaryota > Metazoa > Arthropoda > Chilopoda > Scolopendromorpha > Scolopendridae > Rhysida > Rhysida immarginata. Next base: position 5,517 of record JAHWFO010049598.1, read on the forward strand.
GGCTGATGACCTAAATGCCAAACACCCAAGCTGGAACTCCAGAACGCAGAAATACAACGGCTTGATTCTCTATAGGTACATACAAGCAAAAGATGATATCATCGTAGCTGGACCTGTGGAGGACACCTACTACTGCGACCATTCCCCTACTAGTGACGTTTTGGACATCTCGCTCTTGAAGGGTTTCTTCAAACCGTACAATATCTTCACGATTGATGATCTTTCTTCTGACCACAAGCCTGTGGCGTTGAACTTTGACAATGTTGACATAAATTTCAGAGAAGAACTCATACATCATCAAGACTGGAAGCTTTACAAAGATATTCTTAAGGACTATGGCTGCCATCTCGACTTTGCGTACTGTACTGAGGACATCGATCAACGTGTTGAAGACATCACCAGATATATTAACAGTGCCACAGAAGCTAGTAACTATCCATCAGAGAATAGACCTCCTCATCGAATCCAACTCACTACTGGAATCCAACGCCTAATTGCTGAAAGAAACAAGACCCGTAGACTATGGCAACGCTATCGTGAATCTTGGCTCAAAACCAAGTACAACAGGCTAGTACGAAGAGTCCAAGAGGAGATAAAAGAGCTTCGCGATGCTAGATGGAATGACAAACTCCAAAGCTTGTCGACTCGCGACAATTCCATTTGGAGTATGGTCAGAGCTTTACAGAAGAAGAAGAATGATAGGCTTCCTCCACTCCTTACACCACTGACCATGTGCAAACTGATCAGGACAAGGCCCAAGTCATTGCAGATTCACTCGAAATGCAATTTGTTACTCCTATCATCAACAATCTCGTGAACCAAATCATGTCTCTGCGTGTGGAAGATGGTCTTGTCAACTTTGATGAAGTCCCGCAGCTTTTAACAAACAACAACATCAAGCCCGGAGAGATTACCACCATCATAAGTAAACTGAGAAAGAAGAAGGCTCCAGAAAGAGACAAGGTGAGCAATAACGCCCTTATTAATTTCCCAAAGAACTTTATTGACTATCTCACCAATATCATTAGCGACTGCTAGAAATTTTCTTACTTCCCTGCTGGAAACAATCTATTGTTTTGAGTATCCCGAAGCAGGGGCAAAACCCAACAATTCCCTCGAGCTACCGACCTATTAGTCTGCTCCCCTCAATGTCTAAAGTTTTGTAGAAAACGATCCTCGTCATATTCCAAGATCACTGTCTCGAAACTGATCTACATCGGAAAGATCAGTTTGGCTTTCGTGCCGCCCACTCTTGTCAGATTTGGAGGCTTGTAGAAGACCTGAGCACCTCTTTGTACCTTTTCTGGTACTGCGGAGTGGTATTCCTCGATGTCAGTAAAGCTTTTGACCAAGTGTGGCATGGGGGCCTTGTCTACAAGATGGTTAGAGACGGGTTCCCTCCCGATTTTATTTTGATGGTGAAATCGTTTCTCACCGATAGGTCCTACCAAGAAGAAACGGAGCCAGACACTGTGGACACGGAACGACAAGAATAGCAAGAAACCACAATCCACATCAAAATTTTATTCCAACGAATGCGCATTTCAGCAGCCAAGGTGCCTTCGTCAGAGTATACAAGGAATTGATCTGTACAGAAAATTCTGTTCAGATGAAACCCTCGTGTGTTTTCTTCATTCCTTACAAGTGTGTTTTCTTCATTCCTTACACTTGTGTTTGTTATTCTGCCTTCGTCAGCGTATACAAGGAATTGATCTGTACAGAAAATTCTGTCAGATGAAACTTCTGTCCAGAATTTTCTGTACAGATCAATTCCTTATATACGCTGACGAAGGCAGCTTGACTGCCGAAATGCGCATTCGTACGAATAAAATTTTGATGTGGATTAGTGGATTTTTCTTGCTATTCTGGTAGGTCCTACCAAGCTAAAGTTGGTGAAAATCTATCCACGCTCCGTGTTGTAAAGGCCGGTGTCCCTCAAGGTTCTGCCCTCGGGCCGTGCTATTTAATTATTTTGTGCATGATTTTCCGAAACCCAAAAATTGTAATCTATATTTCTATGCTGACGATACTGCCATTATGACATGGGCACACATGCCGGCTCACGTTATCATTCTTCTACAGCACGCCTTGAAGATGTTCGAAGACTGGTTCAACTGCTGGAAGCTGAACGTTAATGTCGGAAAGTGCAACGCTATGTACTTCAACAGAAAGTTCAAGCGTCCCCCAGAGTCTCTTGTTCTATTCAATAAGAAACTGGACTCGGTGAACAACTACAAATATCTTGGCGTTATCATCGACTCAAGACTCTCGTGGAATCGTCACGTGACCTACACTCTGAACAAGGCGAAGAGGGCTAAGTAGAGTCTCATAGATCTCCTGGGCCAGAACAGCACCCTCAGCATCGACAATAAGTTACGTCTGTACAAGTCGATTATTCGGACCATACTACTCTATGGCATGCCTGCGTGGGCGACTATCTGTAGAAGCAGATGGAGCGAGCTACAGTCATTCCAGAATGTAATTCTGAGGACCGTTGCCCAGCTTGATAGAGGGACTGTGAAGAACCAATCCATCCATTCAGATTTAAACATGGCCCACATAGGAAAGTTTATACAGGACCTCCTTTTGATTATGGTGCAGAAGATGGAGATTCACGACAATGACCTAATGACTGGAGTACTGAAGAACTCAATGGATAATGGATATGAAGTGGCATATGAAGTATCGAAAACCGAGGCACATTCTTGACATCAACTTTGAAGACATCAGCAATGTTTCTTTCCCGGACTACTGGAAGATGTGATAATCTTCTTTCTTGTTGTTCTTTTTTTTTCGATTGTATTTTGTTTCTGACTATCGTCAATCTTATTTTCTTTTTTGTATAATATGGAAGATCGCTTGGGTTGGTTAGGCTTCTTGACTACCTCAGTGCATTTCATTTGGAATTTATTCTGGTTCGATGAGCTTTGTGAAAGCGTTGCTTTCGTCCCATCTGAAGAAATGTACACTTCACTGTTCGATTGTCGATGTAACATTATGTTTGCTAGCAGCGACCAGAACAAAGCCCAAATTATCGCTGATTCATTGAAATCTCAATTCACTACGCCAAAGGAGGACTGTCTGGTTAATATTACCCACGAAGTTAAGGATAAGTGTGAGAAGTTTGGCCTTACTCAAAGAGATCTTACCTCTCCAAATACCATCTGCATCACTGAGATTGTGAGCATCATCAAGCACCTGAAAGTAAGAAGGCAGTTGGTATCGAAACCATCATCAACGGTACACTCAAGAATCTACCCCCTAGTGTCATTCGCTGTATCACCAAGGTCATGAATGACTGCTGGCATATCGGACATTTCCCAAGTGTTTTGAAGGACTCAGTCATCCTCACCTTCCCAAACCTTGACTTGATCCTGCTCTTCTTGCCAATTATAGGCCCATTAGCTTGCTGCCCATGCTTTCTAAGGCTTTGAGTGCATTATTCTTTAGAGGTCAACGACTTCTGCGAAGCAAACAACCTTATTCGTAAGGAGCAATTTGGTTTTCGGTCAGGTCACTCTTGCCAGCTACAGGTATGGAGGCTAGTTGCTGATCTAAGCGGTCCTCTTAATCTTTCCATGTTTGGTGGTCTCGTATTCCTCGACGTTCAAAAGGCACTTGATCAAGTCTGGCATGGTCTCATTTTCAAGATGATTTCTTGTGGGTACCGTGATGACCGAATTGCTTTGATTTGCTTCTTCCTAACAAATAGGACCTTTTGTGTCAAGGTTGGTGACTCCTTGTCTGACCCCTGTGATATAAAAGCTGGTGTTCCCCAAGGCTCTGTCGTGGGCCCAGCCTTATTCAATTTCTTTATTCATGACTCTCCCGAGTTTGCAAAATGCAATCTCTACTTGTTTGGGGACGACGGAACTATCATGACTTTGTCACGTAACCCTGCTCACATCATCAGTAGACTGCAGAAAGCTCTACGTCAGTGTAAGAGCTGGTTCACTAAGTGGCGATTACAGCTAAATGTCAAAAAGTCTAAAGTCATGTTTATCACTCGCAAACGCAAAAATCCTCCAAGTTCACTCTTCCTATACGGCAGAAAGCTTGAGTGCGTAAAAAATTACGAATATCTCGGTGTTATGATTGACTCCAAGCTCAAATGGAACGACCAAGTTCAATATGCGCTCAACAAGGCCAAAAAAGTAAAGTTTAGTTGATCGCGCTCCTGGGGCGAAATAGCGCTCTGGGAATGGATAACAAACTATTGTTGTACAAGGCAGTGATACGTTCCATTGTGCTTCACGGTATGCCTGCTTGGGCTACTATTTGCAAATCAAGGTGGAAGGATCTTCAGACCTTCCAAAATGTTGTTCTCCACTCCATTGCCCAATTTGACAGAAGATTTGCCAACAACCACTCTATCGACGATGATCTAGGGATGTGTACTAATGTGCCCACATTGGTACCTACGTCCAGACACTTCTGATGAACATGCTGCCCAAGATGGAAAATTATGAAAATACTCTGGTCTCCGGTATTCTGGATCAATCACTCGTTGTTAAGGGTCCCCTCAGGTTTCAAAGACCCTGTCATGGATGTCTGTTTCGACGACATAAGCAAGGCCATCTTCCCCAACTACTGGATCTTTTAGGTCCTGTTGATTGGGTTTTCTGTTTGTCGATCTACAATCCGACTCCGTAGGGACTTCCTTTCTGGATAACTTAAGATTTTCATCAAGCTTCTTTCAGTGTACATCATCGGGTTTACTTTTTGGGCGAGCGTGCAAAATGACCTAGGCTCCTGGCCACTCGCATCTTTTCTTTCCACTTCCCTGTTCGATTGTGGATTGTCCTATGTAGCATTAGTTATCTCTATAAATATCTGCAAACCCAAGATGATGTTATCGCTGCTGGACGTGTGGAGGACACCTACTACTGCAACCACTACCCTACTAGCCACGTCTTGGACATCCCGCTGATGAAGGATTTCTTCAAACCGTACAATATCTTCACGATTGATGACCTTTCTTCTGACCACAAGCCTGTAGCATTGAACTTTGACAATGTTGACATCAATTTCAGAGAAGAACTCAAACATCATCAAGACTGGAAGCTCTTAGAAGATATTCTCAAGGACTATGGCTGCTGTCCCGACGTTGCATACCGTACGGAGGACATCAATCAATGTGTTGAAGACATCACCAGACGTATTAACAGTGCCATAAAAGCTAGTGACTTACCATCAGATAATAAACCTCCTCATCGTATCCAACTCACTCCTGGAAACCAACGCCTAATTGCTGAAAGAAACAGGACCCGTAGTCTATGGCAACGCTGTCGTGAAACATGGCTGAAAACCAAGTACAACAGGCTAGTTTGAAGAGTCCAAGAAGAGATAAAAGAGCTTTGCGATGCTAGATGGGATGACAAGCTCAAAAGCTTGTTGGCTCGCGACAACTTGTTTTGGAGTATGGTCAGAGCTTTACAGAAGAAATAGAATGATACGCTTCCACCACTCCGTACACCACAAGGTCATTATGTGCAAACTGATCAGGACAAGGCCCAAGTCATTGCGGATTCATTAGAAATATAGTTTGTTACTCCTACCAACAATAATCCCGAGAGCCAAATCATTTCTCAGTGTGTGGAAGATGGTCTTATCAACTTCGATGAATTCCCGCAACATTTAACGAAGAGCAACATTGAGGCTCCAAGAAGAGACAAGGTGAGCAATAACGCCCTTATGAATGACTGCTGGAAATTTTCTTACTCCTTGCATCTTGGAAACAGTCTTTTGGGTTGAGTATCCCCAAGCAGAGGCAAAATCCAGTAATTCCCGCGAGCTACCGACCTATTAGCCTGCTCCTTTCGATGTCTAAGGTTTTGGAGAAAACGATTCCAAGACCACTGTCTCAGCAATGATCTACTTCGGAAAGATCAGTTTAGCTTTCGTGCCGTCCACTCTTGTGAGATGTAGATATGAAGGCTCGTTGAAGACCAGAGCACCCCCCTGAACCTTTCCAGGTACTGCGGGGTGGTATTTCTCGATGTCAGTAAAGCGTTTGAGCAGGTGTGGCATGGGGAACCTGTCTACAAGATGATTAGAGACGGGTTTGCTCCCGATTTGATTTTGATGGTGAAATCCTTTCTCACCGACAGGTCCTACCAAACTAAAGTTTGCGAAAATTTATCCACGCCTCATGTTGTAAAGGCCGGTGTCCCTCAAGGTTGTCCTCGGGCCCGTGCTACTTAATTATTTTGTGCATGATTTCCTGAAACCCAAAAATTGTAGTCTGTGCTGATGATAATGCCATTATGACATGGGCACACATGCCGGCTCACTTTATCACTCGTCTGCAGTACGCCTTGAACTTGTTCGAAGACTGATTTAACTGCTGGAAGCTAAACCTTAACGTCGGAAAGTGCAAGGTTATGTACTTCAACAGAAAGTTCAAGCGTCCCCCAGATTCTCTTGTTCTATTCAAGAGAAATTAGACTGGGTAGACAACCACAAATAAATATCTTGGCCTTATCATCGACTCAAGACTCTCGTGGAATCGTCACGTGACCTACGCTCTGAACAAAGCAAAGAGGGCTAAGTACAGTCCAGTCCGTGACTCTCCCGGGTCGCAACAGCACCCTCAGCATCGACAACAAGTTACTTCTGTACAAGTCGATTATTCAGACCACACTCTCTATGGCATGCCTGCATGAGCGACTGTCTGTAGAAGCAGATGGAGCGAGCTACAGTAGTTCCAAAATGTTACCCCGAGGACCATTGCCAAGCTTGGCAGAAGGACTGAAAAACCAATCCATCCACTCAGATTTAAAGCATGGCCCATATCGGTAAGGTTATACAGGACCTCCTTTTGATTATGGTACACAAGATGAAGATTCACGACAATGACCTAGTGACTGGAAGACTGGAATAATGAAGAACTCAATGGATATGAAGTGCTAAATGAAGTATCGAAAACCGAGGCACATTCTTGACGTCAACTTTGAAGACATCAGCAACATTTCTTTCCCGGACTACTGGAAGATGTGATAATCTTCTTACTCGTTGTATTTTATTTCGTTTGTATTTTCTTTCTGACTATCGTCAATCTTATTTTCTTTCATGTATAATATGGAAGATCGTTTGGGTTGGTCAGGCTTCTTGACTACCTCAGTGTATTTCTTACGGAATTTATTGTGGTTCGGTGAGCTTTGTGAAAGCGCTGCTTTCGTCCCATCCTAACAGATGTACACTTCACTATTCGATTGTCGATTATCGACTGTCGATGTACATTAGTCTTGTTGAAAAATGGACGCGTAGCTTCCGAAACTCATATTTAGGTTAATAAATACCTTGTTGTGGAGGTACGGTTGTCACTCTCTTTTTGGTGTTTCCATTAAAAAACTAATGTTTGGGATCACCCTGTAAAAAATAATGCCTGAAATTCACTGTAGCTGTAGCATATTATTTGGAGGCCCTTTTATTTATCTGTCTTCATTTGTATGAGAATAGCACGTATATTCATGGAGATATAAAGATTTCTTTAAAAAAAATCGAAATATTTTCGTAAGGTTTTTGTTTATAACATGCAGGGTTTTCAACCCATTCCAATGCTATTTTCAGGAAACTTGACAGACAACAATAGAGAAAACACCCTGCAATCAGAATATAAAAATATTAAACATTTGATGAATTATGAGCATTTGACTAAATAACTGCGCATGCGCAAGCTAAACCAAAACACTACAGGGTTGTCTCTATTGTTGTATATTTTATTAGTCAAATGCCGAGAGCTACTCTTATAAAAAGCCCAAGCTAATATCGTAAAAATTCAGTAAGATATCGTCGATAGAATGTGTTGAATTTTAGTTGCTCTAAAAAAATAAAAAATACGATAAGGGGTTTTCTCCAAATTTTTATATTTGGACTGGACACAAATATATCTCCTTAATCTGACATGAAGTCAATGTGCCTGTATGAAGTCAATAGAATCTTCTAATTAGCGCGCAATTTTTCAATTACCAAAGTCTTGATGCATTTCCGTTACTTACACACACACGCACACACACACATAAACACACACACCCACACACACACACACCCACACACACACACACTCATACACACACACAAACAGACACATACACACACATAGCTGATTAAATAAAGATACTAGCTCATATGACCGGCGTTGCTCCAGCTGTTTGTTGCTTCAGCTGTTAAGGGGAGGCCGTGGCTTGGTGGGCTTTCACTGAAAAATAACTTCAATGAAGTTAAGCAACATCAGGCAAGGCTATTCACTGGATGGGCGACTCATCAGTGGCTCAGGATCTTCACACTCCCCCCCCCCCCGGCTGCTGTGACCTGTGACCATCATTCAGCAGTCGTTAATCCAGGTCCGACAAGAGACCTAACTAACTCGTCGGCCTCAGGCCATACAGGCTTTGGATGGACGTATTGGATTACAATGAATTCTAAAACAAATAAAATAAATAAATGAATTCTAAATAAAATCTTGTAAACATGGCAAGGAGGAGCTTTAGCAGTGAAGCAGAGATACACTTATATATTTAATAAAAAGAAATTAACCCTCGATTAAGGTAAGGCAGATCCTGCAGTCATCTATTTTTAGCCCCTTTGTCTGCACTTTTTACCTCTCCCCAAGTTATTTTAATCAAAAATTGATTTTCTCGAAAGTAATATGTAGAAAATGTAAAAAACCTCGTATCTTCTTTCCTTTCTCATCATTTCCGAACGTATAATATATCACATGCCATATGTTGCCATAGTTCTAAGGACCAAGTGACTGCCACTCCCGCAAATCCGACTCCACCGGAATAATTGGTCCTAAACATCATAGCAATGTAGATCTTGCCTAGAGGAATCTGGATACTGAATTTCACGCGTTTACGTACCTAAATAGCACATATATATGTTGCCCTCTCTGAATCTCACCCCCGTAATTTCGACCCCAGTATACCAATCAAAACCAAACTAATTAGTGCAGATAGTAAGCTACATTCCGAATTTCAACCGTCTACCTCAAAAAAATGTAGAAATTATGAAGGGGACGGACTGACATTATAAAACCAATAAGTAGCTCCATTCTTATTCTACTTACGAGGGTCAGTCAAATGAAAATCGGAAATATATTTTTACAGCTCCATTATTACAGACAGAGTTGGTACACTATTTTTCAATGTAGTACCCTTCTTTTCGATGCATTTCCGCCACCGAGTCGGGAAGGCATGGATACCTCGGGGGGAAAAAATCTTCATATAATGGAGATCTTGCTTATAGGAATCTGCATACCGAAATTTCACTCCTTTATATGCATAAATACACCTAGACCTTTTGGTCCCCTCTAATTTTCACCCCCAAAACTCCGACCTTAGTGGGCTAATCAAAACCAAACTAAATAGTGAAGGTGCACATGCCCACAGTAAGCATCCGAATTTCAACCTTCTACCTCAAAAAATGTAGAAATTATGAAGGGTGATTCAAATCGTGTATAAAATAAAACCAATAAGTAGCTCCGTTTTTCCGCTATTTAATAAGCTTATAGATTATGAGCACTAGAGCAATCGTGCGTCGACAAAGTGATTTCACGTGCGCGCGCCGATGTCAATAATGCTTAAAAGATGAACAGAAAGTAACA
>JAHWFO010049599.1:0-20708 GCA_023313115.1 Rhysida immarginata
ACATTATGGATCTGCGACAACGAATTGAAAATGCATGCCAAACCGTTTGTAATGCTGGCGACGAACTCTTCCATGACATCAGACGGTCGCTCATGCAACGACCCGAAGCGTGCGTGCGAGGTGGTGGCGGGCACTTTGAACAATTCCTGTAATTTGGAGCCACGGGTTTGGTTGGCTGTATCGCGTAAATAAATCGTTTCCAGACAAAGTGCTATAGAACATTTTCGTCTTCTTTTGACCTGAAGAATATGTCACTAAATTTATTGTACATAATTTTGAAACACCCTGTATAGCCTCTTATAATTAAGGCGAGAGCTATTGTTATTGTCAGGATTAAATGAGATGGCTGTATGCGTAACAACGCATCACAGTGACGACACAAATTGGAAAGACACTAATTTCTAATACAGCATTAGCAAGAGTTCATTGTCCTTACATAAAGTTCAGAAATCGGTAAATTGGGTTTACAAGAGTTTAATGTCCGTTGTCGGTAAATAGTCCTTATAACTATTTTTAATCAAACATAGCACTTAAAGTGGACTAAAGTCTCGGTTCATAAGGAGTCCTTACGATTAATCTCATTACAGATAGTCACATAAATATCGGAAGCGCTTTCAACACACATTATCTGAAATTAACGATAAATGAGACACTGTGAATAAATTTTACGAAATTAGATAATTTAACGGGCAGACTAAATGGAGGATGGGAAGGATTACGGCCGTCTACGATTGTTTTTCACGTCTGGCTGGATGAGAGTGAATCCCAGCGCATTGCTGCACATAAGCTGTTAGACCCGCTGGCCATACCCCTCTAATAACTCCATTAACGTGAAGTTCCCTTCGGTAAAATTCGCCGAAACAGGCTTGAAACAACCCACCATTATTGTCAATAGTAAAGAAGGCACTCACAAGACTAGACGTGCTCACTGAAAAGGTCCGTCCCAGGGATACAGACGTCTCCTGGGCACTCGAGCTGGATTCCCGGCTGACGTCGATACTCTCTCGGCGTAGCTGCGTCGAAAACGCCGCCTTAAACGCTTGCTGGCATGGCTCGCTCACGATCGTCTTCGCCGACGCTGAATCCGGGGGGGGTTCCACGTAATCACCGTGCTCAATCCTGCTGTTACAATTCCTTGTTATAGCACATAGCTCCTGGCCCGATTTCCCGCCATCGAATTTCCTTGGACTCCTTCCACGATCCTTCCTCTTTCTCTCTCGAGAACCGCCCCCACTCTCCCGTTTGAAAATTTTGAAATTCCTCCGTTGTTTTCGCTCTGCTCTCCAATTGGCTGGGGCGTGATGACGGGTCTGACGGCGATGCTGACGTTGCTCCGCCCTCCTCTTCGAGCTATAGAAAACCCGAGAGCGAACGCGAATGCCAGTGTCAACGGAATTAGTTTTGGTATTCGAATTCCGTGACACTATTCCTTCCTCGGGAGGCTTAATTTCTTGTTATTATGGTAAATGTCTTTGAAATTAGAAATTGTGTTTCTGTTTTGATCTTTTGTTGTTTTTATATTGGTGGTTGTTATTAATGTCTTAGTTATGTTGTTGTTTTTTTTTGTTATGATTTTAATGCTTGGTATCTGTTCTATTATTTTTTCTTCTGTTTGTGAAAGGTTTTATTATTTTATTGTATTGAATATCTTTTGTATTGTTCGTTTTGAGTTGTATTATTTTGTGACGTTTTATGTTTAACGTTACTTTAATAGTTTTGAAATAAAATAGAGTTTAAACTTTCTACTATTTGTAAAATTAACTTCACTTAATAATCTCAATTAAAGTAAAGTTTTAATATAAACATTACTAAATCAGCAAACTATCTTCACAACATTGGTGAAGTTAAAATTAATACAAGAAAATTGGCGTTAATCAAGTAAAGTGGATTTAAGGTTCTAAACGTCGATTAAACCGTATATTGCGTTGTGTTTAACTGAATTTATAGACAAAAAGATTATGATAAATCTAAATCTAAAAGGTTGGTTGTATGCATCAGTAGTGATTTGCAGCTAAGAAAATAAGACCAATACACGTTACAAAACTTAAAATAATATTTTATTGTGCAAAAGACATTGAAAATAACCATTTGTTCAATATTAATCCTTGACAAAATAAATTCCTACCAGGAATTAAGTAAAAAAAATAATTCCCAAATAATTTTTATTTTAATAAAAAGAAACAACTAGCAAACAAATGTATGTGATTCTTTTCTGCTTTAAAAGCTTAGAAGGAATTGTCAACATTGATGAAATAAGATGAGCAAATTGTATTGCCTAAAAAGAATAACTATGCAAGACATCACCAAACACAGTAAACATTATTGGAAAATTAATTGTGTGGCCAACACAACCAAATACAAAGTGTTGTCTGAAGAAATAGTGCCAAGAAATTAGTAGTAAGGGACATAAAATAATGTTCCTAAATAATTATAGTATGAAAAGATTAAGAGTGTTCACATACAAATGCTTCTAATAAGACATAAATCCAATATTATGCTTGAAAAGGAACTTTAAGATCAAACATAAAAGGGAAGAAAAATTAATATATTTTTTTTTAAATTGACTGCACCACTCTACCATTGTTAAGTTACAAAAATGGGGTAAAAATTAAACAACTCCCATTATTACATCTTTGTTCAAAAAGGAAGAATGAAGAAATAGTTTAAACAAAAATTATAAGAAAATTTGGATAGGTTAAATTATCCTAATAAAATTTAACTTAAGCCCCAATGGGGTTAGATTAGCACACCACAGTTAAAACAACTCAGGAAAACATTGAAATTAGTGAATGTTGGAGTTTACTTCTGGAGAAGAGATCATCTGGAGAGAGATCAGCTGGCAAGGCCAAAAAAAATCTGCATCATAGTTAATTAGGAAATGTCCATCTCGACAGAAGAAAAGAAAACGTGAAGAAAATGAAGCTTACATGTCCAAAGCAATAGAAGAAGCTAAGATATCAGGAGATTATCTTTGAAGAATCATCATTCAGAAATACTAAGTGGAAGATGAATGCTGAGGTGGCCAATGAAGATGTTGTTTCCCCAGGTTGCATCCTGGCAGAGTGGAAGAGCAGTAAGTAAAATTTTCTAATGCAGTTGAATTTGAGCAACAATCCGAAAGCACACGGCTAGCACATAGTGACAATAGGAAATCACTCTCAACAGCATGAGTATGTAAATGAATGAACAACTTCTTTACTCTTCAATAACAATCAAGAGATAAAAGGACATTGTTAAAAGAATACAGAAATATTTTTAAAAAAATCTCAGTCAACTGATAAATGATTATAATCATGTTAAAATAACTAAAATCATAAATAGTTCTATACATAAAATGAAAAGAAGGGACAGTAAGTGTATACACTAAAAATATTCAATTATCCTTAAGTTCTGACCACAGCATAAAATTCGAATTAAGTCCAAAATAATTAAACTCCGTTATTAACAAACTGATGGAAGGTGTAAAATTGCTAAAGAAATGCGACACCATAAACAAAATTGACAATCTGCCACCAAAAAAAAAAAAAAAAAAAATTCTACATAAAAAAATTATCTTAATGAAAATAATTAAACAAATAATTAATTGAAATAAGAAATTACAAGCAGATAATGAAACTAAATCAATTAAATATCAATATTACTAGCAATACCCGGGCAAGCTAAAAAAAATTCATAATAATAATAAAATAGTTTATTAATCAGAATTAATTTTAATGGCAGAAAGCAAAAAAAAAAAAAAAAAAACTGTCAAAGGAATAAATGTGATGAAAGAAACACCCGAGCATCACAATTTCTTATTGTGTTGGTGAATGCTTCTACGAGGGTTGGGGCATAAGTCATGGCAACAGGTGACCCGATTCACACATGGTACGGCAAATGCTGAGGCTGATGGTATTCAGCGCCTCCCATATCGTTGGCAGCGTGTGGTGACAGTAGCAGGGGACTACTTTGAGGGTCTTTAGGCCCAGGTTTGTCATGTCAACTTTATGTGTACTCTGTTGTCATTCTTTTGCACCGTGAAGGCCATATTGCCCTGTATACTACCAAAATAAATTAGTGTGTAACGATATTTCAGTGCTATTCATTGTCCACACATGTAGTTAACACCCTGTCCTTTCGTCTGTATATGTCACATTTTCCAACCGGACTGGTATCTTCAAGAAAAAAATAGTTGAAGAATTCTATTGGTTTATTTGTGATGATTAAGATATCATCAACATACCTCATCCAAATTTTTATGTATTGTTTATGTTGTGAAGTATTATGTAATATGTGTTCTATATGATTTAAGTAGATGTTGGCGAGTATGGGTGATAATGGGCTGCCCATTGGTAAACCATCTGTTTGAAAATATATTTTGTCGGTGAATTTGAATTGATTGTTAGTGAAACATAAATTAATAGCCTGTATGATTTTTAATATTTTGTTATAGGATAATTTTGTTTTTAATTATTTTTATATGATATCTAGTGTTGGTTCTATTGGAATATTGTCATACATAGCTGTTATGTCTATTGTGAAAATTTTGTTCATTATTATCAAGTTTTGTTTGTTCTAATATTGATAAGCGCCACGGCCTATAGATGTCGCCACAATGGCAAGTTAATGGCCGCTGAAAGGGTGATCAACAAACTTCCATTTCATTCTCACGTGTTTCTTCACGTGCTTCTTCATTCTAGTCGCAGGCTCTACTCAATTATTGTTCACCCTTCTACAGATTGTGAAGTAATTCAGCTAGATGTCGTGTCGCAGCTTGGCGCTTATCAATTTGTTTAGCCAATATAGAATTTTTTATTGTGTAATTAAATTTGAAATTTTTTTTTAACTATTCATCTAGGAATTTTGCCAGTTTGTAAGTAGGAGACTCTTTTGTTGAAGTTATGACTCTAATAAGGTTTCCTTCTTTATGCATTTTTATAAATCCATAGATAGAATTTGTTGAGGATTCTGTTGGAATTAATTGTTTTTGTTTTTATTCATTAATTATATTTACATTCTTTAGTTCATTTATCTTAATAGTGATATGTTTTTGGAATTTTGTTGTTTGGTCCTTCTTATCGAATTTAAAAATTCTATTCTCATTTATAAAATTCTCAATGCTTGTAATTTAGGCATTTCTCTTTTGTATCACCATAATTTTGCCTTTGTCAGCTTTTGTTGTGATTAGATTATTTCCTTCTATACTCTGTTCAACGAAAGAAAAACTAGGCGTGTCTTATTAAACTTCCTATTTCAATTGTCAGACATTGTTGCTAAGTAAAACTAACAATCGCTAACAATTAAAATTGGAAATTTAACTGGACACGCCCAGTTTTTCTTTCGTTGGACAGAGTATAAATATGTTTTAAATTTCTTTATTTCATTGTGCCAAAATAAATTTTCTTTATTGCGTTTGATAATTGTGGTTATGTTTTGATTAATAATCTGTTCTTTGTTGTTTGTTTCTTCTTTTTGTAGTATGTATTTTTCAATTTTAATATCACATTGTTCTGGTTTCTTTCTTTTATTATGTCTTCAATTATATTGTTTTAACTGAAATTTCATTCAAAAGTTACTAACTGAAGATGGGATAAAAATCCCGAAAACGTTTTTTTTTATTCATTCAAATTTTGTTATCAACGTGCTACTGATCATCGGACTTTCATCTAGATTTTTTTTCCTGTTTACTGTGTTTCTTTTGTTTTTCCTGTAATATTTCTTCACAAGCCTTCTTTTCATCTGTGTTTTGTCTCCTTCAATATTTGAAATTTCTCCACATCGGGTGACTTTTTTAACTGTTTTTAATATTTATTTTATTTCTATTTTTTTTTGAATTTAAATGGACTTATCATTTTTTTAAATAATTATTTACATAATGCTATTCAAAAATTAATCTTCCATTAAAGTAAATGCTCAAAGTGTCCGCCGGCATCTTGATTACAGACTGTAAATAAGTTTGGTTAAATGAGTTTTAAATTTAATGCTCACAAACCAATTAAAGTTTTTTTTAGCAATTAAAAATAATTAAAGACGCTTGGTGACGAAATGAGGTGACCAATAGCGAACGTCTACGTCAATGCGTAGGTAGATAAAATAGTCCCTACTGAATTTTGGAATAAGACTTAAATTCTTCGTTTCCGGACAGGGTTTATATGACAAGCTTGCCTCAAATTGCCTGAAGAATATATATGTCAAGTTTGACCATATAGTTGTGAAACACCCTCTATAACTTTGCTCTTACCAAATAACTTTATGATGGATGGTAGAAGTTCTGTCTCCAAAATAGCCTGGTATTTTTGTGCATTTACCATGTCATCAATAAGTTTTAATTGCCCCACACCTTTTGATGAGAGACAACTCCACACCATCAAACGTGCAAGGAACTTGACTGTTTTCTTCATGAGGCCAGGGTTGACTGTTTCATCTCTCTTCCTATTACTTTTAAGATACGCGGATTATTCCTAGTGTGAGATTTTAGGAACGTTTAATATCCAAATTTAGAATTTATATTAAAATTAATTATTTAAATTAATTAGTTGTTATTCGCGTTAGTAATTATTTATAGGGATTCAAAATTAGATTCCACAAAGATTTTGGAAAGGTGCGTTGAGAATCGCCAATTCGGCGCCACTTGAAATTTATCCACAAGGAGAAGGTTAGGGGATTCATTGTAAACTTCCTATATGGTCACTCTCTTGCCTTCAGGGACTTAGGGGTTACTGGCAAAAGCGAGAGAGGTTGAATGGACCGGAATCAGGATGCAGGTGGCAAGAAAGAGTAAAAGATGCAAACAAAGAAGAAACGTTGGAATGTGGAGACCACCAAAGAGCTGATTATCACGTGAGTGTTAAAATTCAGGCAACTTAGAAACAGTTAGAGAGGATGACTCTGAACCCTTGATTGACAAGAAATTGACGAGTGACCAGTGTTTTTGTCTTATGATTGGCTAGCGAGCTCAATATTGTATTTTAGTCAGGAAGTATAAGAAGATACCAACTCTCCAAGCCAGCAGCAGCGATCTTGAAGTTTATTAGCTTGGTGTGAGCACCCCTGCTCCAATTTTTAGCTTAATTCGATCTTCACTTGATGATTCTTAGGAACGTCATTTGAGAAATTCAAAATTGTTAGGTTAAATCTATTTTAAGTTATAGTTTTCCTTTGTTAAGATTTATTATTTTCGCTCGTATCGAGGTTTTTTAACGAAGAATCCACAGCAGAGCACCTGCTTTATCAATTAAAATATCCCGTAAATTGTCAGTTTTTATCCCTTACGCGCGGCCGAGACCCCGAAGGTACATCTTTCCACTGCTGAAGTAAGAGCGTTTCATCAAGCCTTCAGCGTTAGACGAGCTATCAGCGCTGACGTCCAGACAGAGAGAGACCCGGATCAGCCAAGCGGTTGCGGGCAGATTGAGAAGATATGGTAAAGCTAAATCTTTATTCCAGTCTCAGTGGCCATTCTATAATTTACCCTTTATACTTCCCTTATTTACATTCTCACTTGTATTGGGAGAGGAACATTTAAGTAACACAAAAACTTTGGGAAAGACAGTTAAATCATGAATTCTCTACTATATGATCCCCATCATTATAACTTCATTAATCATTATCTTATTGTTTATACGGTATATTCCCATTTAGAACTGAATGTGTTAATTGCATTACGTTTTCTTAGAGAGATTAAACATTTCATTATTTGTTATTGTTGTTGATACATTTTAAATCTTTCCCTTAATTAGACAAATCATTTCCAAATTGCTTTTATCAATCCATTATTATTTTATACATTATTAAATGTTTCAAATAAATTCTATTTTTTATTGTTGAATTGCAAACGTGCTCTGATTTCTCACTCTCGTTGGCCGAACCAGTGCGAGGCTACACTTTAAGTTATGTAAGAGGGATAAATAAATCATTATAAATTGGCTAAATAAATAATTTGGAGGCGCAGTCTTTATACTAAATTACAAATTTGATATTCATCAATATTATCTCCCTGAAAACCTTACATAAAATGTCGCAGTCGAACAGGATATTGTAGCGCCATTTTCTTTACATAAAATAGCGTAGTGTGACAAGCTATCTGTTTAGTGACCCTAGGCTAATTAGCATATTTTAATTAGTAAAGTTTGAATAAGCATATTCTACACATTGATTTGCATAATTTACATATTGATTAAGATTGTAGAATTAAGTAGAATTAAGAATATTGGGTCATTATTCTTTAAGTCCAAGGAACGTGAGACAGGGCACAAATTGGCGTATTTCTTTGTTATAAAGAGATACGATTTAGATAAGGATGAATCAATCTTTTGCGCTGGCAAGTGAGATAGGGCAGTGTGATGGGTCAACGGATCCAGAGGCATTCTTTTTAAAGATAGACGAGGTTGGCACAGTGATGAACTGGAATCCAGCAGCAAAATTTAATATCGCAAAGATTAAGTTGATAGGGGACGCGCATTTCTTTTGCCGAGAAGATGAGGAAATGAGAGAGGTGGTTACATATGATGCTTTGAAGGAAGCACTTAAGGAAATATTTGGAAAGGAGCCGAAAGGGAAGAGCGAGAGGCTATTCCTAGAATGCCGACAAGGAGAAAAGGAGTCTGTACGCCTGTATGCCACACGCCTGCAGAGTTTAGGGAACAAGACCAAGCGAGTGGTTGAGGGAGAAGGAGATCAAGCGGAAGCAAAGCGTGCATATGCACAAGAACTGTTCACAGAAAGAATAAAAGAACGCTTTATAGAGGGATTATTGCCCTCTTTGAGACGGGTAGTGATGTTTAGGTAACCAGAAACCCTAAAACAGGCGATAGAATAGGCAAGGGAAGAGGAAGAGATAGTGAAGAGATGGGGCACAGATGATTATGCATTAAATGCAGTAGGAGATGGAACGGAGGGAGAAAAAAATTACACAGGTAGATCCCGAGGTGGACGACAGGATTAGCAAGCGAGTGGAGGAAAGGTTGCGGATAGGAGAGAGAGGAAGGGCTCGGAACAGAGAGGAAGCAAGGGGAAGAAATCAGATCGCGCGCATGGTAGGTGGAGGCAGGCCGAGAGAATCTAATCGAGCGGCCGGAAGGAACAACCCACCACGATCGGAGAGAGCCCCTAACACAGATAGAACCCCGAACGCAGAGCGAGGACGAGGAGCACGTGGATCGCGCGCAGAGTTTATCTATTACCGTTGCCAATTACCAGGTCATATAAAGAGATATTGTTTGCTTAACTGATTGCGTGAGATGGAAATTTAATTCTTTGTTACAGTCCACATAGATTAGTCATATAGTTTAGGGAACATTACACATCTGTAAATTATTTAATCTTGATGCACTATATTATGCTAATTTTGACCATTTCACGTGTCACCTTTGTTGTTGTACAATGCTCTGATTTGTGGGCTACCAATTGGTAAACATCTTGTGATGCGGAAGCAAATCGAATGTATCATTATTGAAGACGAAGTGATTTTATCGTGTTGAGACAGATATTGCGAGGATGCATCTTGTCATTATCCCTTTTGTTCCTGAAGTAGTGCGAAATGCCTTACTTGGCAGTGGTTATTTTTTGTGAATGATTTTTGTAGTTTTAGTATTCCTGGTCAGGAATCGTTCCCAAGCGCAGCCACTAGGGATAGGCTGGTGTTGTTTATGGGATTTCAGTTCTTTGTGATGCGGAACCGGCCCCTTCTTTCAATGTATTTGGAAGAAATAGTTCTTGTTCTGCTAGGAATTGCGAACGTTCGGGATGAAGTCGTAATTTTTTTCTGGAAGAAAGGAAGGAGGAACAAATTGAAGGGAAACGAATTATATTGTTGAAGGTATTAGAGGGCATGTCTGAACTTTTGCACAACTCGAAAGAATGAATAGTTTATAGTTATACAGTGTAATGTACCTGATCAGTGGGGTTGTGTGGGTTTGAAATAAGGTAGCAAAGTTGGCATTGAAGAAATGATTTATTTACAAGTTCAAAGTTAATATTCCAACATAAGAGATAAATTAAATAAATTATACCTCACGTGACCTTCCGCGTCACCTTATGAGCATTTCAAACAACAAATAAACGTTGCAGTTAATAAGTACAAAACAGTTGTATCTTCTGTTAATATGCGAAAAACACAATGCGAACGCTAACTCAATAGCGAGACACTCAGCTACGGCACTGGTCCCTTAAACAATTATGGAGAATGTAACGTCCATTAATTTTACAAGAAAATAAAGCTTGACGTATTCACAAAGCGACCAATATCTTTCACAATGTCGCATCCCTCCGGAAACCAAAATCTGCTTGTAGCACAGAACTGCCTCGCTGACCTCCTCGTTCACCTGCCTCCAACACATATCCAACGGTGAGCCCGTCGTGTAATCCTTTTGGCGGGAGGCGTATATTCGAAACGCACGAGGTGCAGACCATCATCCGCCCTCTAGTGACGATAAACGATGTAGAATTGAATGTCCAGTGCCAATTGAATTGTCGCGAAACCTGTAACCGGCCGGGGGGAAACCAACTGCCCCCTGTAACCAAATAGGTTGGGGTATATATCAGTTCGTTAGAGGGGGGGTCTGGGGTCTTTAAAAAAAATTCACTCCGAGCAAAAAAAAAAAAAAAAAAATAAAAATAAAAAATACAACAGTGCCAGTGTAATCTAGTTGGACTAGTAAACAAGTTGGACTCCTGGAGGGCGTAAGGTTATGTTTATTGCCACTAGAGAGCGAATGATGGTCTGCACCTCGTGCGTTTCGAATATACGCTGGCGGGAGGATTACTGGAACCCGTAAGTCGACGTCGTCTAGCCTGATGAGCGACGCAGTGGGCAACTCTATTAAAACAAATGGAAAACAAATTAAGATTAATGAATTGCTTTAAAAGAGCCAACCGCACATAGAATACATGGGCACTCGCCCTGAAATTTTTTTTAAGCGACTTAACCGCGCCTTACTCGCTAAACACTCACTATTAAAAGAGTGAATTCGAGTCTCGCAACGCGCTACGCAACGTTCTCCGGAGTCGTGCGCGCATACGCTGCTACCTCCTAGTTCCCAACGCCTTCCCTGCGTTGTTTCCGGATCAGAAAGTTGGCCGACGAAATCTTGGCCGTCCTTCGCGCGTCTACTGGAGTTATCCTCGATCCACGCCGTGCCTGGGTTATCATCGCCGTGTCCGAGAGCCTGACACTTTTTTCAATTCTATTAATGCTGCGCCCGTCGGCACCGTGGATGTTGGCTCCAACACGACTACTTCGGACTCATTTTCTAACGCCGAGTCCTTCACAAGGCTTTCAGTTAAAGGCCCTGGCTGCCCTTCCCCTTGTGGTCTCCGGTAGGGAGCTATCTCACGGTTCCCGCGGAACACGCGGCTACGGGAGCAATGTCCTCCTTTACTAGCAAGGTAAGTAGCACAGTTTCTTACCCGCTGTCCGCCCGTCCGCTTAGAGGTCTCCCTTAGCTCCGGATTCCCGGGAAGGTAGCCAGCATGTCTCTGCCTCCAAAACCCTTCCTTTTCCCACGAAGTCCCGACTTGCTCTCCACTTGCGTCTCAGGAGTGGGATGGCTTCCTATGGAAACCTGAGTGCGCTCTGAGATGCACTCAGTCTCTTATTCGTCTACGATAGTTTCGCAACGAAACTTGGAGCATAGCCACGGCTGACGATGTTCTCATTAGGCTATGCTTGGAATGCGCGGGAGAGAGAAGTCCAGCCTTTATTTAATTTTTAATAAATATTTTATAAAATACGATTTCAAATGGATTTAATACTCTTTCAAATAGATTTAAAACATTTTTATGGAGTGTAAATGGAGTTTAATTACTAAATTGAGAATATAAAAAAAAATATTTTTCCTGAACCCTTGATTTAGTCAATTTTACGGTAAATATTTTTTATTATCTTAATTCAATTACAGAATACAAAACTGTAACATAAACAAGTAACATAAGCAGTTAACCACTGTGTAATTAAACTAAAGTAACTACAGTAATAATAGGAATATTTATTCTTCCGTATTTCTGTACTAAGAAGATATTTCACCGGTAAATTCATTTAAAATTGTATTTAATTCATTTAAAAGTGTATTAAATCTATTTTAAAATGTTTGAAATTCATGTAAATTGTACAAAATGAATTTGCAAAACCTGTAATATTACTGTATTTTTTAAGTTTAATTACACAGTGGTTAACTGTTAACTCCTTTTACATTTGTGTTATTTGTTTATGCTACAATTTTGTTTTCTGTAATTGAATTAAAATAATAAAAAAAATATTTAATGTAACAAGGCTTCAATAAAAGTGTTTTTTTTATTTAGTTTAGTAATGAAATTCCATTTACATTAAACTAAAACACATTATATTTATTTAAAATCGTATTAAATTCATTTAAAATTGTATTAAATTAATTTAAAAATGTATTAAATCTATTTGAAAGAGTCTTAAATTCATTTGAAAGCGTATTAAATTCATTTAAAATTGTATGAAACCAATTGTAAAAACTGTAATTTTTTATACTGTAGTTTTTAACTTTTATTTTATATTATTATTTTATATTATTTTTTTAATAAAAAAAACAACTTTCGAATTATAAAACTCGAATTTGAATGAATGAATATATTATCGAATTTGAAGCACTGGAACCTGTTTTAATATTTTCAATAGCAATTCAAAAATTTTGGAAATACGTTTCAAATAGTTTACTTGACGACGATTATTTTATCCCCTGGTTGTCATTCCTAATGATTTATTATTCTTAAAAAGCGCAAACTCCCTCCCCCCAAAGGCCTATGCGCGTTCCAGTTTTAACTTTATCGAAAGTTTCGTTCGAAACTATCGCAGATGCATATAAGGCTGAGTGCACAAGAGAGCGACTGAGCAGACTACGCATGCGTACTATAGTTTCCGTAGGAAGCCATCCCATTCCTGAGACGCTAGTTTGCTCTCCCCTTCTCTCTCTCTCTCCCTTTCCTAGTCCTCCACTATCTCTCAATCGCTTTCCTATTGGCCCTTTCCCTGTCTCTCTTCTAACCATAGACATTTGACCAATCTCTTTATTCTTCTCTCCAAACCTTTTCTGTCTTTTTCGCCTCGCAAACGACGCTCCATCTTTTGAGACGCACGGCGCTCTCTCCTCTGGACTTTTCCTATTTCCTGTCGTCCATTCCTTGCCCGTCTCTTCTCTAAGGCCTGCTATCGCGCCAACTTCCTGCCTTCTCAAGGTTGTTAAAAAGAAGGTGGCCTCTATCGGCCGATTTCTCTCTAAAGCACTCGCATTGCCTTCTGGGATTGTGACGTCACCTGGCAGGCGATCCGTCCCTTTTAACATAACAAAGCTGAGATAGCTGGAGTTCCATGTGCTTTTGCTAATAATAATCGCAATTATTTATTATTTTTAGTCCAATATTATAATCTAGAGTGGATTTATTATATTTCCATGCATTTATTCTTCTCATGGCAATAGATACGAGCAAAATTTCATTAAATGAGCAAACCCCCCACCCCTTCTTATAATGAAAAAGAGCACACTGGTAACGAGCAGAATTCCTGAGCAGGAGATGTGCTCTTGATACGAGTGTTAAAACGCAAAAATCCAACACTTTGCACTACGAGAAAATCGAAAGTTAAGAGAAAATTTGAAACCTGAGAGAGAAGTTTAGAAAATAAAATATACACAAGACTCTTCGCTTTCATCTTCACCTCCTTCACTCTTACCAAGTAATTAAAACTGTTCAGTGACTTCAGATTCATTTGAAGACTCTGTAAACCACGTTGGGAAAAACGACGAGGTGGGATACACTTTCACTCTCAAATTGTAATATGAGCAAAACGAAAGTGTTCGGTCAGACTCAAACAGAAAGCAATCGGGTATGTAGGCATTACTTTTTTTTTCTTCCTATCATATTTTTACAATTATACATTTATCGGCAGATGTTTTAATGCTATACTAGCACTTAATGCTAAATGACTGAATACTGTAACAGGTTAATCGTTGAAGAATTGCTTTGACGAGGTGGCCTCGCTGTTGCGTTATTTGCTTTTGTATTTCAGTGCTAAATGTATATAAATAGGCCTGTTATTTGCAATCTCTGAATTTTAAACACATATTATTCCAATAAATTGTTTATATAAAACCTTGGCATGTTTTTTTTTTCATTCATATTGGTGATAGATAGTAGAAATAGGTGGAAAATCCCCCGCTATTCCCTATTGTTTTCTATGGCGTTCGTCTGCTCCAACCTTCCAGTTGACGTCACACGTCAGCAGCCAATGACCATCGATCACCCCGATAGAGGCCACCTTCTCTTTAACAACCTTGCTGCCTTCTCTTTTTGCCTCCTTTATTCTTTTCTTTCGAGACACAGGGCGCTCTCTCATCCGGCCTTCTCCCAGCGCTTGTCGTCTGCTTTATTTCTCTCTCTTTCTTATGTTTGCCCCCTCCTACTCGAACTGGGATTTGGTCGGTTTCTTTATCCTGACCTCCCAAATTTTGTGACATACAGTAAGGTCACATGATACAAACATATTAATTTTTCGTTGTTTAGTAATCTTATTTTAATAGGCTTAGTTAGTAATTAATGGGAAGCTTTACTGTTTTATGCATTTAACAATTGGGGAAATATGTAAGTGTTTCATAAATTAAATAGTGTCACACGTTTCCAAAGAAACCAAATTCTAGATTCTATAGATAGAAAGTAAAATTCCTAACCATTGGGCACCTATTTTAATAATACACCTAGATCTGTATGGACAGTGTTGATTACTTCAGAGAATGATTTTTTGCATCATTGTTATCCTTTTTGATCTATGTGCTACAGACTACTAAGGTTAGTTTGATATGATTATTACATTATTGGGATTTAGTGGCGTAAAGAGCAGTTGGAAAGTAAATATCTTTTGACAACATCTGAATGTTAAGAAGGGTGTCCATCCTTGGAAAGAGAAGGTATTGTGAAAATCACTTGCAGAATATTTCGTATTTCTATGACATTCTTAGGAAAAGCTAAGTTAACATCGCTTCTTATGTTTCTTAGTGCGCAAGGTTGCGCGATCTTTAAGATTTAAGCACCCAGTAGACTCTTGGACCCTGTGACTGGCCTACGGTATTGTGTTGAGTAGGACAGTCTCAGAAACCTTTTGTTACTTGTGGTTTGGAGCGAAATTTATATTCTTAAGAACAATTGCAATCAAAAGTAATTTACAAGTAAAATAGTGTTTTTGTTCAACACACAAATTTTACTTGTAGAATTTGTAACCTAGTTTGGAACATATAAGCGACAAGACTCAAGAAACATTTTTCTTTATAATTTCTCTCTACTTCAGTAATAACGTTAAAACTGGTGTACCTCGATTTTCCTTGATGATGTGTCTCAGACTCGCTTGTCGTGTTCTGTTAATTTGCTGGACAACCAGGTCTTTTTAAAGATTCTTTAGTTCTCTCTTGTTTCATTGTTTCTTACAATATTGCCAACCGATGATCTAGGGATGTTCAAAAGATAAGCAATTTTACGTATCGGCGTGCCTTCAGACTTTAGCGGAGTGATAATCTTGCGCATATCTTTTTTGATTGTTTTACCACGAGCCATTTTCTCAGAATAATAAAATATTTGAAACTACCAAAGTTTTTTTTAATATTTGTATTCATATTAATACAGCAAGAATCAGTTCATTCAAGATTTATTCAAGGAGATGTACAGAATTTATATGATGTCCCAACCATTTCTGTCAGGAAGGGCAGTGTCCCAACATTTATTTGTTTTGAAGGTTTTTTTAATTCAATTTTTGCTTTACAATAATTTTATTTAAAAATACTCTTTAAAAATATTCGAGGGTAAACAAAGCAAAAAATTTTGACTATGCAGGAGGAGAGGGTAGACGATGTTGATGTTTCGTAGAAGGACAGGTGGTGGTGGATGCGAAACAAATCGTTACACTCTGTATTGTTCATCGGAATAAACGAAAGCATGAAGCTATTTTCTCTGTCTACAAACATCCATGATCCAGTCTGTCATCACCTCCGCATGAAATTAACATTCTTGGGGCGGCTACAGCACACAGAAAGATTTTCATGTGTATCTGCACATGCACAGCTGGAAATTCCGGAAAATGCAAGCATATAATTGGAACTTTTTCGGGTTAAAGTCCAGAGTAGCCTCCTTTAATTTTCTCGGATGACATCGATCAGCCCCGTCGCGTTCATGCTCTGAATTTATTATTTTTACATATCTAATTAATAAGTAAATGATTTATCGTATTATAGAAATTATATTTTAGGAAATTTACGCGGGAAAAAATCACGGAAGTCCCATGATGGTGTAGCCATATTTTCGCCTGGCCGCCCGTCATTTAACGTACACTGCGACGGGACTTTCGTGAATATTTTCGGCATAAATTTCTTAAAATACAATTTCTATAATAGGATAAATCATTTACTTATTAATAAGATATGTTACATTAATAAATTCAGATCATACACGCGACGGAGCTGATCGATGTCAGCCGAGAAAATTAGGGGAAGCTACTCTGGACTTTTATCTCGCGTTACCTCGCTTGATTTTCGTATAAATAAGTTCTAAAAGAAGGCGAATCATTTTTAACTAGATGTGAAACAGTAATATATTTAAGGCCGAGAAAAACGGGGCCTTTTAATTTGATCTACTTTTAAATTTTACTAATAGTTGATCATTGAAGATCGCGGGGACTACTGCAGTCACTCAGCGTGCACTGCCCTCCGGTCGGCTAACGTTCACAGCCCTTTTAATTCCCGCGTTTTCAGCCCTGGGGGGGGGGGCGGCCCCCCCAGAAAATGCATTCACACCCGAGAAGAAACATGCAACATAGAGAATTACGGGTAAAAAGAAATCATCTTTTAAAGATATAAGTGTACTTTGTTTCTTGCTTCACAAATTTTAAAACACGCAGCCACAAATTCTTGCGCGTTATAATCTGTTGGTAAACGATGACAGGATGTAGCAGTGCTTTTTTTTTTTTTTTTTTTTTTTACATTGTGGCTACAGTGTATGTTGGAAATACAATTATTTTTCTTCGTTCTTCCAAAATTCACACCTACTGAACTAAGTTCTTCATCCATCTTATGTTACACAAAATAATTTCACCGATTGTTTTAATTGTTTTAATTGAATTGTTTTAATTTCTTTCGTTTCTGAACGGTACACAAAATAAATAAAAAATAAAATAGCACTCCTAGTCTATGTTTACACCATTAAATCTTAGGTGCACAAAAAATAAATGTGCAAAAAAATACAACTTGTTATACATCAACGATTACGCCAGCTTACACTATCTTATACCTCTCATGTTGATTTCGCCGCGGAACACCAGAGGGCAGATCGATATCTTTCACTCGCAAATAGGCCTAACATTAATTAACACATTTAACAACAGGCCTAACAGCACTGAATTTTAAAACGAAATGAGCACGTGCATCAACAAAGCTTCATAACGGGCATGTGCACCAAGCTGCCATCAACAATGCTTAAATGATAAACAAAAAGTAACACTGTATTCACTTATGAGCTCGTCAGTAGGAATCGATTTATATACAGAGGGTTGATTCAGATAAAATGAGACGACTTTGCAGTTCTGTTACGATGGTGTAATACCATGGCGACACCATCGGTTGTGTTCGATGTGAGAGCCACGTTGTTGGACTATCGCCCGGCACCGTAATTTCCACTGAAGTAGGCCGAGTTTGAGGGACTCCATGGGAAGTTCGTTCCACACCTGCTGACACATTTTCCATAGCCCATCAACAGTTCTTGGTCGGCGATTTCCGAGCCGTCGTTTCAGGAGACCAAAACCACAGAAATCCATCGGTGATGCGTCAGGAGATTTTACAGGCACATGAGAGAAGGGAATAACTCGTAAGCCCGTCTCCAGTTCCATCTTCCTGTAGTAAGCCACAGATGACTTGGCAATGTTCAGTTGTGTTCACTGACTCAGTTGTGTGACCGCGCGCTTTATGACGGCGCTCCAGCCCAAGATTGTCATGAATTATTCTGGAGACTGTTGCCTGTGAAATACCTTTCCTTTGGGCTAGACTTCTCTGTGTGGGGGGATTTTCTTTCAGCACTTCAGACCGGATTTCTGGCACCACCTGAGCTGGACGTGTTGGCTGGGGCTTGTTTCTGGTCTGCTTCTCTGCTCGTCCACGTTCATTAGATGGTCGCAATTTGTTCTTTTTGATTATTCGACCCACAATAGCTTTGGATACCACAATACCATTTCGTTTGCATAATTCCACAATGCACAAAAGACTGAAGTTAGCGTCGGAAAGGCCAAACATATACCCTTTCCAAAAAGCTGTGATTTTGGAAGCCATGTTTCAGCACGAAATGTCCCAAATAACAGCAACAAGTGTATACAAAGCTAATCCCCATGAATAGTGGACGAGTCATGCAAATCACATTCCGTCAAGGTTATACGCGGCGTTAAAAGTCGTCTCATTTTATCTGAATCAACCCTCCGTATTACATGCCTTAAGTTCATATTCTTAATATTAGTGCACGTGCTTGAAGGGGTCTACGAGAGCTCATCAAAAGTTGATATATGGCAGTTAAGTTCTTCCATTTTCACGTTTTCGTGCAAACGATGGCCGGCCGGGAGCAGAAAGGTACTGATTAAGCTTGTATTCTTATATATAGCTTTAGCTAAAGCTCGTAATAAGGGCTCATTGAAGTACTTTTTGGGGGTCATTTTCTCGATGGTAGCACTTCGAAAATCGAAAAGAATGTCATATTGGTCTTTTGCTCGTCATTCCCGTTCGAATGACGTATTACATGCCTTATATTGCTATTAAAAATTATTAATGGGGGGGGGGGTTGGGGGTCAGTAGTCACGTGACTGTTAGACCGATTTCAATCACAAACTAATCAGGTGAGCTCAGGAAGTGTCTCTATCGAAGAGCGAAAGCAGAATTTGAAAAAGTTAAAACGTTCTCGAGTAATCGTCGGACATACAGACAGACAGACACACAAACAGAGCGAAACCAATATATGCTTTTTAGCATACAATAAAATAAATAAACATTGCATCTAGTTTCGATCGTGTGTGAGATATCGACGTTTGTCTATTTTCTTTTATATACAGTCTTTTCCTAGAAAAAACTTAGCGAATACTAAAGGAGGAGGTCTACAGCAATCCGCCCACCACCAGAAATGAATGAGCTCATTACATCCATTCAAGCTTATATTCGAGAAATTACACCCAACCAGATTGTGGCAGCTATCAGCTCAGTTGCTCGAAAATGTAACCAGTGCATTGGAGCTGGGGGCATCCATTTTGAGGGGCTTCCTCGACATTGATTTGTAACTTTCTTCTTGTTCTTATTCCCTGTATCATTCTAGTTTTGTTTTGAAGTTCAACGTGATGTTCTGTCAGTATGCAGAATAAAAGTGATCTGCACTCGCAAGTGTTTTATTTATTTGCTTTAACAACTCTACAAGAAGAGAGACAAACATCGATATCACACACATGATCGAAACCAGATGTAATGTTTATAAGACATTTTTTGTTTCATTTAACCATACAATTTTCTTAAACAATTATTCTGGATAAGTTTGGATCACCCTGTATACTTAGACGCCTATAAAATAGTTGCGAGGTTGTTGTAACTTAATTACGAGTGATATTATATATTTTTAACGTTATATATTAAACCGTTTGTCTCCCTTGCAAAAGGTTATTTCTGGCATGTGACAGACTTCCATTTAGATACAAATTATTCTTTTCTGGGAATACCTGGTGAAATGTGTTGGAGAAATGTGAAACGTGAAGATCTGAATCTTCCGACGGGAAAATTTGGAAACTATCATTGTGACTCCCCTTGGACCCTTGTAACTGCAACGATGGACGGAATGAAGACGATCGGACCTAAGCCGGATTTCATTCTATGGACAGGGTAAGTAGAGTAAAATGTCATTTCCCCATTTCTCATTCTACCTACAGTTTTTACTGTTTCCCGAAAATTTAATGTAATCAAACAATGATTCTAAAATGTCCAGTTAGTCACAGAAGACATACAAAGATTAAGCTATGTGGCATTTTCAAGTCATTAAGGTTATCGTTATATTTTTATCTATGTGTGTGTGTGTAAATTAATCAGATTGTAACAAAACTAGTGCACGTTTTTTAACTAAACATCAGTCAATATTACTAGACGTTTCAGGCAGGTGCATTATCCAAAAGGGATGCAGCATTGTTTTTGTAAGCCTTTATTCAATCCATATGCAATTTCTTTTGCTTACGACCAGCTGCAGTAGTTTATGTAAGCAAATACGATGGAAGTATCTTAAGAGCACATTGAAAATGTTTTATTGTTTCTTTCGAAAAAATGAAAGTGCAAGTGAAACAAATAGAGAGAGATTCAAGGTTTGTTTGGACATAGTGTAGTAAGTGAAGCAAAGTGTGATCGCAAGGTTTTCAAAAAGCTTAGAAATCGCAATTTTGGCCTGAAGGATGAACAGCGTTCAGGCAGACTAGAAGATTTGGATGATGAGCTTATTGAGGTTATCGACGAGAGGAATCCCACTCTACAGTGAGAGAACTTAGCGGAGAACTTAATGTAAGCCACACAAACTATCCATCGCCATTTGTAGGCAATAGGAAAGAATACTAAGCTAGGAAAATAGGTTCAACATGATCTTTCTGAAAGCAATCGTCAGCAACGACTTGATGCGTTCATATTTTCAGAAGTTTTGCTAGGAAAGAATGGTTCACCCTCCGTATTCAC
>JAHWFO010049600.1:8350-20860 GCA_023313115.1 Rhysida immarginata
TTGTTGGAGCACACAAGTGAAGACCTTGTAATCTGTATTAAGTAGAGTAATAGGCCTCCACTGGGTGACGAGTTCAGGACCCGGTACCTTGGGGAGCAAGATGATTCTCCCTGCAGTAATGTCATGTGATGGAAGAAGGGTCCTTGAGAATTGAGTTGAATCCTTGCATCAGGAAAGGCTCAAGAAGTTTCCAAGTCGCATTAAAGAACGAGTATGGGATGCCGTCTAATCCAGGGCTGGACTGATGACGGCCATCCATCGACAGAAACTTCTTAACTTCATCTTCGGAAAAGGGACGGGTAATTGACAGGTCATCGCCAGCAGTGAAAGGTCTAAGTGCCTCGATCCACTTCATCGTGGCGTCGGATGGAAAGACTGGGTGGACAAAAAACGATGAAAAATGAGAGTGGAAAGCAGACAAGATGTCAGCGTCGGTTTCCACTGTTCCATTCTCCACCACCAAACGATGGCACCTCTTCTTATTGGCGCGATGCTCTCCTCAGCGAACATAGCTGACAACATATTCCGGACGTCAGTCACCCAGGACTGTTTGGCCTTAAGAGCTGCGCCGGCTGCCCTGCGGATCATTAGAGCGTTGATCTCGCTCTTCACTCCGTGTGAGGTCTGGTGACCTTGGCGGCCATTCCTGCAGCATTATCGTTCAATCACAGCTTATCATTCACAGCCACCATATTTACTTTTATCGCGACACTAGCGACACAAGAGCTTCAAATTGTGGGAAAGTTAAAAATATTTGTGTTTTCGTGAATTTTAAACCCGGTCTGGTTAGTTTATGTTAAAAAATGATGTACAAAAAAAATTTGAAATGCCGTACATCATTTTGAATGACCCTGTGTATTATTAAAAAGTTTTTGTGAGAGCCGCATTTTGCTGTCGTAGAGGCCGAGTTTTATGATTCCTGGTATGAAGAAATGAGCGCGAATGTTAATAAAGAATTTCTAATGCACTGTATTAAATATTACAGAAAAAAAATGTTTTACAATAGTAGAAGCTATACTCTTGCTGTTCTCAAATAATTTATGCAAACAGGAATTCCCGAACACCTGATCTCGATTTAGCAATTGCCTCGTCCACAAACAGGTGCTTGAGAGAGAGATAGATCCTCTTCCCCGCTATTTGAAATTTCTTCAGTAAGTATTGGAATACGAAATTAATTCAGATATAAAGTGACTTTTGAAAATTGTCATAATAAACCCGTTATTACTGTAAAATTTTATAAGAATTCAGGCAAATATAACCTGAAAGGACTTCAGTCTAAATAGAACGTTACTATATTTATATTTAGTGTAAATAGAACCCATCATTGTTTCAATTGACTTTTATACAACACATTCGTTGAATTAATGTTTTGTTTCCATGAACGTATTGCATGCCCTGATTGTTTACATCGCCCACAGGTGCTAGCTTAGCTAGGGAATGACTAATGCAGAAGATTAGTGTTGTTACAAGCTTGGAAATGACTAATAAAAGTGTTGTTACACGACAGTAATGTTCAGATTAAGTTTAAAAATTGGTGAAACTTGCATGGAACTGACTTAAAAATATTCTAATGGCATCCACTTAGTAACAAAGAACAACTAAGCTTTGCTTGTAGAGGAATCATTGTCGAACGACGAAAATTATAAATTGCAAAGCTTTTTGAGAGCTTCCATTGAAACGCAATTACGTCTGCCTGAAGATGAGAGCAGTAGCTCTCGAAAAGCTTTGAAATTTATAGCTTTCGATCGTTCGACAATGATTCCTCTACAAGCAAGGCTTAGATGTTCTTTGTTAGTAAGTGAATGCTAATTAGAATATTCTTAAATCAGCTTCCATTAAAGTTTCAGCAATTTTTGAACTTAATTTGAACATCACTGTTGTGCAAAATTATATGTTTCATTTTTTCAGTTACTACTAGAATAATCTTCGAACTTTATGCACGTTTTACTCGGAATCTATTAATTTCCCTTCAGGTTTCTTTTCGCTTGACCACTTGCATATGGACCGTTTATTTTGAAAGTGGTGTAAGTCCATTTTTTTAAAAAAATGAGCTATCACGTAATTCGTGCTTAATTTAATGTATATTTTTTATGTATAACCAGTCCATGTTTAATTTCTTAAAAAATTCCCATGTTTTGTACAACTTAAAATCGGTCGGTAAATGAAATTACATAATCATCGATTATGAAAGTGGTGTAAGTCCAATTGACAGATTTTGGTATCATAGAAATGGCATTGCGAAAAAAGAATTTTCTGTACACACCACAGGATTATTATGATGTAATAACACAATGTAGAAAACGTGACAAATTCATTTTACATGAAATGAAACGAGAGAATTTCATTTCAACAAAAAATCTTAAAAATGCGATTAAAAAACAGATAAAAAAAAACACTAATGGCTAACAGGTCAATTGGTTACAAATATGTTGGTTGAGATTTCTCAAAAGTGCACCATACACTATTTTATATAAAACATCGATGAAGGACGCAGAATTTAAAACTATAAATTTATTACCTACACGTCCTGGAAGACCGCCAAAATTTGAAAAAATCGCCCTGGCGCCTTTGTACCAAAATGCCAGGCCTATTGGTTACGAAAAATATAAAGACATGATGCAGTTATTACCCTATGTACCTCCGGTGCATCATGCATATTTCGAAACACTGCCACATGCAGAGCATAAGTAAAATCTATCCGTGTCTTGTAATTTTGACAATGTAATTAGCGTCTAAAATTAAATTTTATGTCTTGTTATGCGTATTTGTAAATAAAATTGGATTAAAGTGAAGTATATTTTAAGTTATATTTGATTTTTCAAAATTGAAATTAAAGGATTTTTACAGTTGTCTAATTTTGAAAGTGGTGTAAGTCCATTTACAGCCTATAAATATATATTATTATAGTCTAATTCGCCTAAAACAAATTGATATAATCAAATTAAATATCGATAAAACAGTAGAAACATTGCCAGACTTCATATAATTTGCCTAAATTTTTTACATAACAGATATGCTAACCTTGAATTTTCTCGAAACAAGAGAAAATGGACTTACACCACTTTCAAAATA
This sequence comes from Rhysida immarginata, assembly GCA_023313115.1. NCBI lineage: Eukaryota > Metazoa > Arthropoda > Chilopoda > Scolopendromorpha > Scolopendridae > Rhysida > Rhysida immarginata. The sequence continues at coordinate 11,423 of JAHWFO010049600.1, forward strand.
AACGGTCCATATAATGAATTTCTGTAGTTCAGAATGTCTACCCAAACTCTGCTCTATCTTTGCGGGAAAAAATAGAATAAAAGAAAATGATAATCTTGTTTACGTTGAATTCTTTTCTTTAAGATACCGTGTCCAAGACATGCAGGATCACCGAGAACACCGAGACTTAATAGGAACCAACGTCCAGCTGGTGTAGGAGAATTATATATACTATGTATTTTGTTTTTGTAAACCCTTCCTGAAACATATTACAAATTCAATTTTTAGGATCGCGCTCTTCAGGCAGTCAGAGACATGATAGATGAACGTGGTCATGCTATTCTGGATGAACGTGGTGTTGGAAACCAAATTCCACCTGATGTCGTGGATCGTCTAGAAGCTGTGGAACTATATATACAATTATCAGCCACAGCCACAACCCCAGAAAGAACCACAAAATTAACCGCAAATATTGTGGTTTAAAATTTATTGTTTGTATTTAATGATGGAGATAATGCGTAAATGTATATTGTTAATAATACAACCCTAGCGTCAATGAACTTCGGACACCTACAGAATTTTGGATAAGTACAACGAAACTAATTGTAAACAAATGAAAATTACTTTATTGAGTGCACAGAGCTTTAGTACAACTTGGATATAGCATGTTAACATAAAAAATAAACGACTTTTTGTAATGTTCCGTTTTCAACACGTTGCAATGAACTTCGTACACCGTACCGTTTATTGCACATTACCACTGAGTGGCTTCACCTTTCCGACGAATGACGCTCCGAAGTCCTTGAGGCATGCTGGACACTAACTTCTGCGTTGTTTCTACTGGAATTTTGTCCCACTCTTCAGAAATACACGCCCGCAACTGCTGCAGTGTTCGAGGCTTCCGCTGGCTGACTTTTCGCTTTAAAATGCGCCATATCTTTTCAACGGGTGACAGATCTGGGCTGCAGGCAGGCCAGTCAAGCACCCTGAAACGTTGCTGTTGTAGCCAAGCCTTGGTGTTCCGAGCAGCATGAGGCTTCGCGTTGTCCTGCTGAAAGATGCTTGGTCTTCTATTGAACAACTTTTGGCGGAATGGATACAGATGCTGTTGAAGAATGTTTATATAGGCAGCAGAGTTAATAGCGCCCTCGCAAAAGTGAAGCGATCCTGTCCCGGCTGCACTCATGCAGCCCCACACCATCAGCGATGCAGGCTTCTGAACTTTCCTCTGGTAACAGTCGGGATGATTACTTTCGTGCTTGGTCCTTAGCACCTTGCAACCGTTGTTGCCATACATCACTGCAAAGGTGGGCTCGTCGGACCACAGAACACTATTCCACCGAGCAGAGGTCCACTTTAGATGGGTTCTGGCCCATGCTACCCGGCGACGCTTAGCTACAGTGCTCATAAATGGCTTACTCTTTGTAGCGTATAAGTAATAGTTGCATCTTCTGATGTAACGGCGGACTGTGCTTTCGGATATGGGTATATGAAAATATTCTCGAGCCCAAACAGTCATTTCACTTATGGGAGCATGCCTGTTTTTCACAATGTAACGTCGAAATACTCGTAGGTCCCTAACATTCAATAATCGCTGCTTGCCTGGTGCAGTCCCTGGTTCTGTTTTCCCGATTTCTCTGAAACGCTTGATGATCCCATTAACAGTAGAGAGTGGAACTGATAATTCATGGGATTTGTTATTCTGCAACTGCTGTATAATTTTTTGCCGTATACACGTCCCATGGTTCAAAACAACACGAATACTGTGCTCTTTCGCGTGGACGGTGCTTTTAAAGCCTGATGCAAAGCATTCTGGGCGTTTCTACAGCCTTCAGGAAAGTTCTATATGCTAGTGACCCCTTGTGTACGAAGATCTTTGAAACCTGTTGACAACGCAATTTTACATAAATTTGAATAAATTATTTCACACCATTAAATCGATTCTAAATCGATGTTGATATTGTTACATATACTCAGTAAATCTTTTTTCATTAGCCTGCAATCCTCTGTTTGCACTTTTCACTGTGTTTTTAGCCAAATTACTTGGTGTCCGAAGTTTATTGACGCTAAAGTTGTATAAAAAATAGTAGAAAAAATAAAAATATGTATAAATAACAAAAATCAAGTGAACACATAATGAGAATTTATTAATATAACCGGAGAATGGGTCCAAGAGGATTTTTTTTCTTGAAATATTTGAATGTATTCATACTTTTGCTAAATTTGTAAATTAAGTTTGTCTTAATTTTAAAATCATTTTTATCTTACTTTCACCCACAGTGGGCGAAGCCGTAGGTATAAAGCTAGTTATATATATAAAACATAAATTTTCTTGATTCCCTACTTAATTAAATTTATTATAGACAAAAAAAAATGATTTAACTCTTAAAATATTGCCCCGCAATCTGACTATCGACAATCTTCTTTGATAAAATTTAAAAAAATCTCATTGTTACATCTGATAACTAATTAGCTTTTTATCGTTTAAAATTTAGATCTGTACGAAAGCCTATTTTATAATAAAAAGCAAATAGGATATTTAACAAGAGATTTTCATATTACATATTTAGAAAAATTTGAATCAAAATAATAGGATCTGTGTAGGATACAGGGTCATAAACAAATTTTGGAATCCCTGCGTGCGCAATTTTTATGTTTCAGACAAAAAATTTTGTTATATAATTATGTTTGGATGAATGTCAAATCTTTTTTGGTGCATTTCTCATCCTGATAATGAGTGTCTACCAAGTTTTTCATTTATTATCGTCATTGCAAATGCAAGTCCATGGCCGATGTTATCTATCAGGTTGGCAAACGGAAAGTGCTTAATTAGCTAACCACGATCTAGTGGCCGTCATTTGTTCACAGTACGGAACTAGTATAACGAAATTGTAGGCAAAGAAATAGTCATTAATCGAGAAGGCCCTCTTAGTTAAACTTTATTATCAGAATATAAAAAGTTCCATCTTGCCGTTTGAAAGTTTGCATAAACTGATGTCTGTACCCTGACAATGCTATCTGCTGGTCAAATTCGTCTCTGTGCAAGCAGGATCTTTTTATATGCGAATTATTGAATTTTAAAGTTTATCCTAGCTTTTGGATCACCCTGTATTTGCCTTACTTTAGTGTAATCGAAGAATTAGGCATCATTTTTCCTCAAAGAGAAAATAATAATGAACTAAAGATGTTCTTCAAACATATAAATACAAAGGAGAAAAGGGATCGAAAAATTTCGCGATACTAGACTCGAACTAGGAATCACGCCTTTATCTGGCGCCGGTTTTATTAATTGAACTACAACAGACATTAAACCGCTAAGCTATTATAATAAGTGCTTATGGACTTCCCTGAAGTCATCAATATATTGTATGTTTTAATGGTAAGGGAGATTCCTGACTTTCGAGTCGGGGGCCTACTCTACCAGTTGCGCTAATTTGTGACTTCAGGGAAATCCATCAGGAAATATTGTAATAGTATAGTCTGAGGGATTACATTAGGGTAACAGATTGATAAGAGCAGCTGTAGTTGAGTTGATAAGAGCAGCACCAGGCGAAGGCGTGGTTCCTGGTTCGAATCCATCTCGCGAAAGATCGTGTTACTGGAATTACTAATTTCTAATGTGGTTTATTCTATAGTCCACATGCTGTTTCCTAACAGTGGTGCTATTTTATGATGAAGATAATGCGTCCATACACAAGCAGAGTTCCGTCTTCTTTGAAAAACACAATGACGACGTTCAAAATCTTCCGTGGCCATCATAAGTATCTGATTTCAATATTATCAAACACTGCGGCAAAATCGCAAATTAAAAAGAGACTATCACATTATGTTAAATAGAAAATCATAAATCAATAGAAACTGGATGTTAAAATAGGTGTTTTAAAATTAATTTAGGGGCTCTATGTACTCAACTATAAGACGAGTATTTTTTTTTTCCAAATTAAAGGGTCAAAAAGGGGGGTTGGTCTTTAAATCGCAAATTACACAAATACGAGGCATGTTTTTTAAGTAAGTACCGTTTTGGAATTAAAAAAAGACGTGCAAAGATATCGCAATAATTTTATTTTTACATGAAAGCCTGTACCTTAATCTACTTTTCTACATAATTTCCGTGAATATTGAGGCACTTGTCATAACGTGGCACCAGTTTTTGAATACCCTCCTCATAAAATTCTGCCGCCTGACTTGTTAACCACTGTATCACAAATGTTTTGACTTCGTTATCGTCTTGAAGACGCTGACCACCCAGGTGTTTCTTCAAGTGCATGAACAAATGGTAGTCGCTGGGCGCCAGATCAGGGGCTGTATGGAGGATGATCTAGAGTTTCCCAGCATGCAGCAAAACGATACCCTTACTCAACTTGCCACGTCTTTTGTTCTGGATTGCACGACGCAGATTGTTCAATGTCTCACAATAAGATGCTGCATTGATTGTCTCATTACGAGGCAGAAACTCCACTAGCAATACTCCTTTTCTGTCCCAAAAAACTGTGCACATGATTTTCCGGGCAGAAATTGTTTGCTTAAACTTCACTTTTTTGGGTGATGATGAATGTCGCCATTCCATGGATTGTTGTTTCGATTCTGGTGTGAAGTAGGCCACCCATGTTTCGTCACCAGTAACAATTTGGTCTAAAAAATCTTCACCTTCATTGTGGTACCGCTCAAGGAAAGTCAATGCACTGCCTAAACGTTGGGTTTTGTGCAAATCCGTCAACATTTTTGGAACCCAACGTGAACACAATTTCCGGTAATTCAAGTTCTCGGTCACAATGCGATACAAAACACTACGAGAATATTGAGGAAAGCAGTCGCACAATGATGAAATTGTAAAGCGTCTGTTTTCTCTCACCTTTTCGTCCACTTTCTGCACCAAATCTTCATTAACGACCAAAGGACGCCCACTCCGTTCTTCATCATGCACATTTGTGCGGCCATCTTTAAATGTTTTGTCCGTACACTTCACAGATCTCACGATGAATATCGATCGGTTTTACGCCTTTAGCACTAAGAAATCGTATAACAGCCCGTACTTCACAATCGGCGGGACTCACGATTGTCGGAGGCATCTTAAACACTCAGTAAATAACGTATACAATGAAGAATCAGACTGTAATGGCGTCAGTGCGTAGACAAGAGATGTAGTTAACCAGCGCGCATGCGCGGAACGCCGACCGTAGCGCTGCGGCGGCGGAATCGCAAAACGGTACTTACTTAAAAAACATGCCTCGTATGTCGATTTTTGAAAGTTAATGTGGCACAGCCATTTACTGAAATTCTCGATCATAACGAGATCACACGAGATTATGACACCGCTCGAGAGATTGGAAAGTTTTCAAACGACGCGATGCCATTTTTTTTTTGAAATCAAAAAAAATTTTCATTTAAAGTTGATTTAATCTATACATATATTTAAATTGTAGAACCATCGTGTCTGTACATTGAAAATTTTTGCCTAAATCTGATTGTGGTTGATGTAGGGAGTGTAACAGAATACAAGAAGACTATTTTTTAAAATTTTGTCAGCGTGTTTGTCTGTTTGAACAAAACAACTTGATAAAATTTCATGGGGCTTTCACAGATAACTTGAGCATTGCTTGGGGCAACATAGAGGCTTACACTAGGCAACACAGAGGCCTTAAAAGTGGCTGCCCTGCCAGTCTTCATGCAATGGGGCCAACAAACCCTGCAAGTCCACATTTGCTACGACGGCTATCATCCTTGAGGGCGACGTGGCGGAGTCTTCTGGGCTGAGAACGTTTCCAGGTCGAATACACGGGCGAGGTGCTCGCCGCTCACTTTCGTGTGTCGCTAAGCTCCCGCGCTTGGTGGAAAATTCACTCGTTCCTTGAAAAGAGCCGCTGTCATTCGCAGGCTTCTCGGCAACGACAAGCGAAAAATCTTGAGAGAAAGACACTAAGGGAGGAAAAGAGATGGCAGAACATATCTCAGAAGCACTTTCTTGTATGCATGAAACTCCTCTCCTGCGAGGCATCCTATGTTTGTAATCCGCCTTTGCTCTTTTCTCGTTAACTCCGTTGCCTTCTATGCAATTCACGAACTCCCGTCTGGAGGCAGAGGAATTCACGACAGTGTTGTTTTCCTGATCTCTTTCCTTCTCAGTCCACGCTCTCTCCTCTCTTACTTTCAATTTCCCGCTCTCCTGGCTTTCTCTTGCGCTTTATGTTGCCTTCCGCCTACGCAATTCCTTTCCTAGTCTCACCTCGCTACATCACCTTATTACCCGCATAACCATTCTTAAATAGATGGCGCCACATGAACTCCAACATTGTTTGCCAGCACAATTATTTTGCTGGAAGCACTGGAACCTTCAAACGTTGCAGAACTCTGAACAGTTGGGCTAGTTTTGTGTGAAGCTGTGCCCAAACTTCGTTATTCTCTTCATCTTATGACAATGTTTCCTAACACTTGAGCAACCTTTTGTCAAAGAATTACTTTATTAAGTACTGAAAGGTGTTTTATGCTACTAATTAGGGGGGGGGCGTGCTTGTCTGTCCCTCTATAACTCGATGTTCTGAAAGTATATGAAAAATTTTTAAAATCTGTTTCTGTCAATTGATAAATATGGCTCAGTGCACGAAGATGACCAAAACAAATACAACGCCATCGTTCTCTAGTGGTACCATTATGATATTCCTTAAAATTTTCTAGTCGAAGATATAGCAAGAAATAAAGCAAATAACTCATAAGGACAAGCTATGAGAGAAAAGGTTAAGGCCCGCATCACAGTTGGGTATAACGTGCGCCTTGAGTCTCTTGAAAAGGTCTCAAAACGCCCGAGTCTCTGAAAAGGTCTCAAAAAGGAATCACAGTTGGTCGTAAGCGCGTCAACAGAGGGAGAATGGACTCGCCGGATGTGAGCCGCGAACGAGGTGGCTTAGCGAGTAGAGTCCTTTCTAGAGTCCTTCAACCAGAGACAAATGAAAATAAGAGACTGGCAGTGACCTCCCCTCTAGTGGTGCCTTCGCGCCGCCATAACGGGATTGGCAAGAAACAGCTGATCGCTGTAGGCAATGCATGTGAATCAATCGAAACATTTATTTTTTTCTAATATCTACCTAAGATATCTCGATGAATTTATTATGGAACCACCAGAAAAACTTGCTCTATTAAACAAAAAAATAATCATTTAAATCGGCCCATCTGATAAAAAGTTATTTGATGATAAATAAAGTTATTTTTAAACATAAATTAAAAAAAAATAGTTTAAATGAAAAAGGAGGAAGATATTATATTAAACCAATTGACTAGGAAAATTCTCCTCTATAAATTATAATTTTAAAGTAAATAAAATAAAATATACAGATTATATCAAATTACCTTTGATATGGAGTAAAATAATAACTCACCGGACCATATTAAGGTTACTTTCTCTTATCTCTCTTCTTATTTCGATCTGTATGTTTTTTTTTGTTGTTGTTTTTTTGGTTTTTTTTTATAATTTATATTAAAAAGCAATTAATTTACGAAAATTCTCCTTTATAAATTCCTTTAAAATATACATATCAACAATAATTTGGATTATAATTAATGAACTGTATATTTTATTTTAGTTTATTTACTTTAAAATTATAATTTATAAATGAGAATTTTCGTAAATTAATTGCTTTTTAATAAAAATATAAAGAAAAAAGCAAAAAACAGATACAGATCGAAATGAGAACAGACAAGCGAAAGTAAACCTCCCCCCCCCCCTTTTTAAAATAACCCTCATTGTTGTTCTGGCGCGAATCTATTGTTTCATAATTTATGAAAGAAAAAAACATGCCTGTCAGTTGTTGTGCATATAATTAAACAAATCGTTTTTTAAAAGGATCCAATATTTCATTTCACAAGTAATCATGTGTATTAATAATGTGTTAATAGTTTATTACAAGATGTGGATTAATAAACTGATTATTATCAGTGCTAATTATTTTATTCAACTGAGAATTATTTCTTTTAAATTTGAAAAAAAAAATTGAGTACCTTTTAAAAGTATTTTAGGTTATCAGATTTTCTTTTAATTTAAAATTTTAAAGTCAATTAGCTAAAATTTGATAAATTATGTTAGGTTTGTTTATCACTAGTAAGAAACACTTTTAAATATCTTCCCAGTTTAAATGTTCTGACTTTATCAACATTCCATTATTGTCAGATAAACAAAAATTAAAATGACATTTTTTTTATTTTCTTAAAATAATTTTATGACACAGCTTGTTAAATTTTTTAAAGTATAAACATCTAATTGATATTTCAATAAAGATAAGTATTGTGATAAACATTTTTATTGTGATGAATACATTAAAAAAAGAACTGTCACTCAATAAATGAGCACCAAGCTCGTATAACCAGGTATAATATTTGGAAGTCAGGTATAATATTTGGAAGCCAAATCTAACCACAATAGATTTCCAAAGGATGACATTCTTCGTAAATAGTAGATACATCTTATTAGGCGTAAGAATTGGAAGCCAAACTCTTATTCTTCAGTTTTCTTCATCTATGCTTTCACTTGTCTCTGGCTAAGCCTTCATTATTACAATAACGATAGGAGTTGCGAGTTGTAGGCGCTCTTTTAAAAATTCTTAAGGCATTGAATCAGCTATTGAAAGTCATTAAAAGTATACGTTATCGTTAGTTAATGCAATAAAGTTTTTTAAAAAAAATCAGAAAACAGGTTACGCTTACTAATACCTCTCGAAGTCATCTACAAAAACAGCTGAAATAACATTGAGAACATACGCCACCTTACGTTTCTGCCATCCCCATAATGGAGATCGCTGCACTTCCGGTGGCACCAGTAGCGCTCAGCAAAATGAATAGGCACTGCCAGAGTCCAGTCTCTTATTTTCATTTGTCTCTGCCTTCAACATGGCGGCGTATGAAAATATCGAACGAGTCACGCGCGTGATGAACACTTTAGAATTCCTGTGTGATCGTAGAATTCGAGACCGATCAAATCCAATTGAAGAATACGATGATTATAGTTTTCGTATGCGATACCGTTTGGTGAAAAATACGGTGATGCTCGTAATGGGGGAAATATTCGCCGACTTGCATTGCCCTCGAGGAGGCGGCGCTCTGCCGCCGCTACTGCAGTTTCTCGTGGCGCTGCGCTTCTTCGCAACAGGTAAAAATGCTTCATTCTAAAAAAGATGAATGAAGCATTTTTATGAATGACGCTGATCATCTTAAATTAAAGAAACGCCACATTTCCTTCAAATGTACGGGATCAGTACATACTGTCATTGCGTGTCGATTCTCACCCCCTCCCCCAGCATGTTTGCTCTTCTCTCCTTGCTTCGCTATATATTGGCTCTCGCAGTTTCTTTCGTGTATTACAGTTTTTATTACAAAAATGAAACGAAAAAAATTATTACATTAATAAGAAATAAACATAATCATTGTTAATAATAATAATAATAATAATAATAATAATAATAATAATAATAATAA
>JAHWFO010049600.1:29210-67056 GCA_023313115.1 Rhysida immarginata
CAGACTCCCCCCCCCTCTAACGAACTGATATATACCCCAACCTATTTGGTTACAGGGGGCAGTTGGTTTCCCCCCGGCCGGTTACAGGAATCGCGACAATTCAATTTGAGGATTCAGTCATCGCGCGATTGTGCAGATACCAAAGATTAACCGGTGATTTTGTCTCGAAATACCATTCGACAACCTTGCATTTCTGCTCTGTTGATAAAGCGGGCGCCATTTTTCATACGATTTTCATGCAGCGCCGTTGCAACCATACAAACTCCAAGTATTTAGAAATTCAATATAGCGCTCATATTCTTTCAATTGTTTATCCGTAATGCACGTCATTCGAGTGAAATGGTGAGAAATTGACTGAATTACCCTGTACATTATGATAAGATATGCCTGACCTGGCTTCCTTACATAATATAAGGAGCTCAATTTCCTATTTGTCCTAGTATCCATACATTATTAATATAAGCATAGAATTTCGTTTAAGGATTTGGACATTCACGTTAAAACTAGCAGATTACTCAAAAAAGTAATGCTTCTCTTTATTTCCTTGGAAATGTTTATTAGGAGTCCAGCATCTTTTGGATGAGCTTTGTTTTATAACCAGTTCACCACTGTTTCAAAGAGCTATGATATTGGGTTGTTTAAAAGACATTGCGTGTTCTCCAGTGATCTTGAGGACCGTTTATTATTTTCAAAAAATACACATTAATCAACGATATGATGACTTCTGCCTTTGATAGAATAAGATAACTTTCAAGATCCCCTTCGCGAAAGAGTAGCGAAAATTAAATATGTCTTTCGATGAACAGCACAGCATACAAACGTTTTGTACGTTCAACTTAGTTTTTCTTTTACCGCTCGTTGTCTTCAAATGCGAGTCGTTCAAGACCACCTGTCAGTAGCCAGAATAACCACTTTTAGCGGCGCGGACAGCTGCGAGACGGGCAAGAAGAGAGTCAATAAGGTTCTGGAAGGTATTGACAGGGATGTGAAGCCATGCCGACTCCAGTTCTGTGGCGAGCTGCCGTAGGTTGCACTTTGGAGTTTGGGAGCCAGGGGAGTACCGTAAACGCATTCTCGTGCTCTTCGAACCACGCACGGACACAGCACGCTGTATGGTACGTCTCATCGTCTTGCTGGAAGATGCAATCGTGCTGAAGAAACACAAACTGCATGTAGGGGTGGACATGGTCCGAAAGGACAGATGCGTACTTCTTAGATAATGGGGGCAAGTACTACTCTTATCTTGTCTTTGGTTGATAACTTAATATCAGGTCATTAAAAAGTTTTCGAATTTTCAATGATATATTTGCACTCCCTTAACATATAAAAACAGTCAATTAATTCATCAAAATCTCCATCACAATCAATAGCATGTCTTCAACGAGTAGGTAATATATAAACTCATTCTCAAAGGTAGAAATCTTTGGCTTCGGAGGTGAAAAAGTCTTCCATAGGCAACTCTTATATAGAGGGTAAGACGATGTCTAAACTGTCGTGTGTAAATATGATTACTCAGTGACTTAAACAGGTGATAATCTGTGGGAGCGATGTCACGTAAGTACAGAAGAGCCGGCAAAGCTCTCAAAAATAAACAAAACGATAAGGGGCTTTCTCCACAGCTCTATTTTTGGATCGGACACCAGTATCAACTTCTTCTTACGCTGATATGAAGTCAATATGAAGTTAATATTTCTTCATGTCCACTCAAGCTGCATAATCTTTTAGCAGACCTTCCCATGTGAGCGGTCTTGCATGATCCTGTTACAGCAGGGGGCTTATGTGCTTTACCAATGCAGAATAATGCTGGCGGAGTTTCTGATCATCCCACTGGAGCATCTTATACATTACACCATGCTCTAAGACTCAACGCTATTCCAATGGTATCAGAAAACAGCAAGACTTTCTTTGGTATAGGTCTTGCTATGAAATCTTGCTAGCAGGTTCCCCTATGATAATCACTGGCAGGGGCGTTGATTTTTGGCGTAGATGAATATCGGCCCAGATGACGGTGGAGGAGGAAGTGATCAGGCATTGCACTTTATTCACTGTTGACCTAGCATAAAGACCCATTTATCCGATCATTCATTAGGATTTTTCCGGTATGCAAAGATGGTTAACAAAGGTCCCTATCACAGATAGTTGTCTGAGTAGTGGTGACAGTCAGTTGTCTAGATCGTCTTCAAGAGATTCATCTCCATTCCAGAATTTTGAAAACCAAAACTAAGCTTTTCTTGTTGACATGGAATCGTGGACAAACGCCTGAGCGGCATTGTGACTTAGTTTGAATTCACACAGTAATGCTACTCGAATTTTGCCTTGTTACAACAACGATAAAATAGTTTATTCAGGACTCTTCTCACAAGAAAATGTCTGAGGACTCAAATCATATAAGATATAGCAATTTCTGTTAAGGGGTTCACATGCTATTCATTGTCAAAGACCAGGGTGCAGAAATATCAAAGATCTTTTTTTAAATGACTTGATAGAACAACCCAAATAGAACTTAATATTTTTCATAAGTTTAAGTCATTCCCCTTTGAACTGCTTTTCTATTGTATGAAACCTTATTCTTTCCCTCGTAGTGCAGAACTGACTAAACGACATCCATAGAAAGAAGTAAAGATGTATTGGGTCAAAACGTTTTTTGGTTGCTGCGAGCTTCGTTTATCTGTCTGGATTTCCCTTCTCGTAACAGCAGTAAGCCCTGTTACTATTTCAATATACAGAATAATTAAATGATAAAGGAATACAGGTCGTAATACACTAACTACAAAAAAAATAATTGGGCACCCCCTGACTTATTATGATGGTGATATCATGAGGTGGGGTGTTATGGTATTACGGTCTTATTGTAATGAATGCTCTCAACTCTGTGGCGTTATTTCGAAATGAGTTCCTGTTTCTTCCAGAGACAAATGAAGAAAGAGACTGGCAGTGACTCGCGCCGCCATTATGGGATTGGCAAGAAACGCTGATCGCGGGAGCTAATGCATGTGAATCAATCGCAAACAATTATTTTTTATAATATCCATCTAAGATATCTGGATGAATTTATTATGGGACCACCAGAAACACTTGCTCGATTAAACAAAAAATAATTATCCAAATCGGCCCATCCGATAAAAAGTTATTTTGTGATAAATAAAGTTATTCTGAAACATAAATTAAAAAAAAATAGTTTAAATGGAAAAGGAGGAAAAGATTATATTAAATAATTAACTACGAAAATTCTCCTTTATAAATTATAATTTGAAAGTTAATAAAATAAAATATACAGTTTGCTAATTATAATCCAAATTATTGTTGATTTGTGCGAGATGTCCAAATTATAATCTCCCTTTCTAATACTAACTGGAGACCACATTCTCATACATATTGGTCAAATCGTTTTTTTTTTTTTAAAGATCCAATACTTCAGTTCACAAGTAATTATATTAATAGTTAATTGCTTATTACAATATTTGGATTAATAAATTGATTATTTTATTGAACTGAGAATTATTTCTTCCTTTTCGTTTTTTGTTAAAAAAAAAACAATTTATAAATAATAATAATAATAAATAATAAATTAAATTTTATTCAATCAAAAAAATCAACAAAATTACAATAAATAACTGATGCTGAGCTATTAGCTCGTATTATCAGCATATAAAATAAAAGTCAATTGAAAAATTATGTATCACATAAAACACTAAGGACTAAAATAACAATGAGTTAAAATACATGATTTGAATAAAAACATTATTAAGTTAAAAACAAATCTAAAAACATCCTAAAAGTTTAGCATATCATCAATTTCTCTCAAGTCTATATTCTTAATCCAATCAACTATCAAATTTTTTACAATTATTTTTTGTGTTGCTAATTTAATTTTTACTGGCAATCTATTATATATTTTATTCCTCATATAGGGGTACTGATGAGTATATCCTGTATGCTTATATTTTAATGATTTAACATTTAAATTTTTTCTATATCTTGTATTATAAGATCCTAAATATTCATGGTCTTCAATTGGATACTTATAAATATTTAAACATAGTTGTTTCAAGTACAACTGTCTTATATTAAAAAACTTATTCTTCGTTTCTTCAAACAGGATTGCTAGAGTTTTATCACAGTGATCTATCAAAGAGTTAATGTGTGTTTTATACGCTGCACCCCATATTAAAAGAGAATATTGTATAATTGACTGGAAAATCGCATTATATGCCATAATTAGTATTTCACGAGGGATTAATATTTTAATTCTACGTAGGGTGTATGTAGCTAATCTTAATTTCTTATATAAATTTTGTATATGAGATTTCCATGTTAATTTATAATCTAAAATTACACCCAAATATTTATACACATGTAATTGTTCAATTACAGGACATTCACACCATTTAAAATCATAATCACCAGTTCCATATTTACAATTAAAATTATGTATGTGAATAGGCATTTGCACATCATAAGTATTTACATAACTACATCTCATATACTTGGTCTTATCAACATTCAATTTCATTCCATTTTCATCTAACCATTTTTTTATTTTTTTCATATCCTCTTCAACCAATCTATAATCTAAATATTCATTACAATCATATAGTAAAACCAAGTCATCTGCATATGCAAATATTTTTCCACCTAGCTGTAGGTTAAACAGATCATTTATATATATATATTAAATAATAGAGGGCCTAAAATTGTACCTTGTGGTAGTGCCCTCATAACTAAAAGAATTTTCAATTTTAACAATTTGTTTTCGGTCTTCCAAATAACTTTTAAACCACTGTTTAACTACTCCTCTAATACCATATTTTTCTAACTTGTCTATTAATCTAAAAGTACCTTTTCAAAAGTATTTCACGTTACCAGATTTTTTTTTAATTTAAAATTTTAAAATATTTTAAAATCAATTATCTAATATTTGATAAATTAGGTTAGGTTTGTTTATTGATAGCAATTAAACTTTCAAATATTCTTTTAGTTTAAATGTCCTGCCTTTACAAATATTCCATTATTATCAGATTAACAAAAATTAAAATTGCATTTTTTTTATTATCTTAAAAAACAATTTTGTTACACAGCTTTAATTGTAAACAAAATTTTAAATGAAAACTCAATAATACAAAATTTATTGATTGTCAATTATATTTCCAGACGATAATAATGAGGAAATGTTTAAAAATTGTATTTCAGCCGTATTTTTGAAGAAGCGTAATTTAAGTGTTTAAAATTTTTTATAAAGTATAAACATCTAACTGACATTTCAGCAAACGTTTTTACTGTGATGAATACATTAAAAAAAAAAACATAATAACTGTCACTCAAGAAATAAGCACCAAGCTCAAACACCCGTATATAATAGCTATTTCATAGATAAACGAAAAATTAGAAAGTGAAACATTTGCATTGTAGATTTCAAAAGGATGACAAATTGATTGGCATTATATTTACCAGGTTAAAATTGAGTGCAGGGCACAAAATGTTAATTCATGTATAACTCTGAGGAATATAATCATGAATCCATATCCGATGATGCGTCTCACTATTATCCAATCCCTGATATTAAAATCTTGTCAAAATATTATGATTCGGTTGTAGAATATATTGCAGGATTTGTTTCTAGGTCTCTAATTAAATCTATAATCTGCATTCAATGTAAAGAAGCGTTGAAAGAGCAAGATCAGAGCTGCCACAACCTTAATTTCATTGTGAAAAAAAATAAAGAGGCCTTATCACACCATCTAAAGATGTAGTAAACCTATGCAAAGTTTCAGAAAAAATCATTAGGAGTGAATTTGAATTCGCCTATCAAAATTCTAAAAAAACATTACATTTTATAATCGAAAACAAAATTAATATTTTCACTAATTTAACTCGCCATTCATTTGAAATGAGTCCTTCTGACGATTATGTGCTTCGACTTATTAGACTTAATGTTATCACATACTGTAATATTCGATATCACCATGAAACCAAGCGGCTGACAGAAAAAATAAGTGGAGAAAATATACGCAGTGTCTTATCACGACTTATTATATTTAAAAATCAATAAAGAATAAATCAATTTAAATTTTTTGTGTAACTGGAGCTATTTTCGAAACTCCACTGGTAATGCTATATGAAGAGGCTTCATATTTACTTTTTATTTAGCAATACAAATGAAATTCTTTATAAGGTATTAAAAACAGATTAAGTTACAAGAATCAACTTTTTTAATAATAAAAATCAGTTAAGACTGAAAAAATAAATTCATCCTTCCTCTAGTTTCATTTACTTTCACCATGGATGAAGAAATAACTTTGCTTCTTCATTTTTCTTCATCTATGCTTTCACTTGTCTCTGGCTAAGCCTCCATGATAACGACAGGAGTTGCGAGTTGTACGTGCTCTTTTAAAAATTCGTAAGGCATTGAATCAGCTATTTAAAGTCATTAAAACTACACGTTATTGTTTATTAATGCAATACAGTTTATTTAAAAAAGTCAGTAAACAGGTTATGCTTACTAATATCTCCTGAAATCATCTACAAAAACAGCTGAAATTACTGTACATTGAGAACATAGGCCGCCTTAGGTTTTTACCATTCACAACAGGGCGACTGCTGCACTTCCGGTGGCACCAGTAGCGCTCAGCGAAATGAATAGGGCACTGCCAGTCTCTTACTTTCATTTGTCTCTGGTTACTTCCAAGACAAAAATGCCAAGAGCGATGTTACTGCTGCTAATATGCGATGGTTTGAATTGTATAACGTTCAACACTTTGATTGGCTCGTACAGAGACCAAACCTCGATACCAGTGAACATATTGGGCCCCTCAAAAACAAACATGCCGTGAAATTAAAAACTTTTATCATAATTTGGTAGTACTTAATGGAGTATTAAAATTCCCAAAATATTTTTGAAAAATTTCCATTTCTTAACTACATTTTTTGTTCCTCTTTTTCTTTAAAAAGTCATATCACAAGCTAATTTTTTCAAATATCTTTGAAATTTTAAAGATAACAAGTAAATAGTATATATTTCATAATAAAATATTAAAAAAAATGAGAAAAAAATTTTTTGTGAAAAAAATAATTTTTAGTAAAGATGAATATTTTTTAATGTTCTCAATCGATTTCAACAATTTTGAAAAACACATTGAATCTGTATTTATTAGGAGCTTTAGCATAAAAGCTACTTATAAGAATGCGCCCTTGGTCTGTACGTTTATCCGATAACTTGAGAACGGATTTTTGCACGTCCAAAAACTTTTTCGAATTCTGTTTTCAGAAATATGACCATCAAAGTCTTAGCTCGGCCTTATCAACTTTTCAGAATTTTTCGTGGACCCCTTCAAGTCGAATTCACGTGCTAAAACAGTGAGTGTAAAGAATTCAAAGATACTGGCATGTCATATAACAATCGATTTGTTAAGAAAGAATCTATTGTTACTTTCTGTTCATCTTTTAAGCATTATTGACATCGGCGCGCGCACGTGAAATCGCTTTGTCGACGCACGATTACTCAAGTGCTCATAATCTATAAGTTTATTAAGTAGCGGGAAAATGGAGCTTCTTATTGGTTTTATTTTACACACGATTTGAATCACCCTTCATCATTTCTACATTTTTTGAAGTAGAAGGTTGAAATTCGGAATGTAGCTTACTATGGGCATGTCCATCTGCAATATTGAGTTTGGTTTTGATTGGTATAAGAGGTCGGAATTACGGGGGTGGGATTCAGAGAGGGCAACATATCTATGTGCTATTTAGGTACGTAAAGGCGTAAAGATCATTTCAGTATCCATATTCCTCTAGGCAAGATCTACATTACTATGAAGTTTAGGACCAATTGTTCCAGTGGGATCGGATTTGCGGAACAAGGTGCTCTGTGTCATGCCTTTCCAATCAAGAGTGGTGTTCCTCAGAGGTCTTCCGTTCAACATTTTCATTGCTGATCTTCCGTTCGCTTTAAGGTTCTGGTTTATGCGGACGATTTAAAAAATTTTTATGCAGTTGACTCTTGGAGAGCTTGTGAGACCTTAATATTGTTACGAAATGGGCATTAAGTAACGGACTGGTTCTTAATGTGCAGAAGTCGTTTGTCGTGTCTTTTAATAGGAAAACCTCTACCTTCCTGTTTGACTATGTACCAAAGATGACCGTCTGACTAGAAAACGGAGATAAAGGATTTAGGAGTATAGTTTGTGGATAACTGTTTTTTTTAAGCATATTGAGGGTCTTAACCGCGACATTTCTTGTCGCATTGGTATCCTGAAACGCCTTACTCCGTTTTTCTCTGATATATCTAGTTTTGTTATTTTGTTTAAAGCATTTGTAATCCCTAAGCTACTTTATGGGACTTGAATATTGTGTGGCGGAAACAAACAAGCCTTGGAGTTCAAGGCGTAAACTTATTGTCTTTAATCGTTTTTTAGCTGTAAGGTTTAATTCCTACGTCTTACCAGAGAATTATAAGCATTTATTCAATAATAACATCATTATTAGTAGATGTCTCTTTAATATCTTTATAAGCCTTTTTTTCAATAGGATCTGTGCTCCAGATCTTATTGACGATTTTAACTTACAGGACTTGAGAAGGGCGCGGGTTGGTTATGTTTTTAGATGTCCATTTAAATGGAGGACGAAATTGAGTGACTTTGATCCTGTTGCTAAACTTATTGTTAATTTTAAATCTAATTTTATGAATCCTAATCTTGACGATTTTAGAGAAAATCAACTTGCTTTATTTTATCCAAATTGATAATTAATTTTATTGCCTGGTCTTATGTGTTTTTTATGTTCATGCCTCTCTTTTTCCCCCCCTTCTTTCTGCGTTTTCTAGCTTTTATTCTTATTATTGGTGTGAGTAAACCTAACTCGGATCAAGTCCGGAGGCCAAGTCCCAGTGGCGGATCCAAGAGAGGGCCAAGCCCAAGGGACTCAAATTACGCTCTCGTGGCGAGGAAAAGAAAAATTACGCGCTCGTGGGAGTATTGATGTATGGGTGAGAGAATTTCCTTACAATGTGAAAGGAGTTTAGAATTGTGGCTTTCTGTAAGGTTTTGTATAAGTATGGGTTTAAATTTAATGTTGACAGGCCTTTGTGTAATGAGTTTGGAATAACCCCAGTGACAGAAAGAACGATAAGAACATTGTGTACTCTGGTAACTCCCCAAAGGCGTTTTATTTCGTGTGCAAGATCCGTATATTTACTGATTTTGTCAGTGTATGTCTCTTGCAAATTGTGTGTGTTGGGGATGGAGATATCAATTAAGTAGGTCACTCTGTTTTGCTTATCAACTAGTGTAATGTCTGGTCTGTTATGAGGGATAGTTTTGTCAGTGATTATAGCTCTATCAAAATATAGTTTGTGTGATGTTCTTTAAGAAAGTGTCTGGGATATATTTATAGTATTGAGTATGGATGTTCCTAAGCTTCTGTGTCTTTGCTAGATGTTGATGTACGCTGTTAGCTACCTGATTATGTCTGTGTAAATAATCTGTATGCGTGAGTATTTTGCAACTGGATATGAAGTGTTGGATGGTTTTCTCTGCGATATGGCATTTCCTACAAGACCCATCAGTTGAATCTTTCAAGTTTTCTGTAGCTTTTAATGTTAATAACCTGGTCTTGTATGGCAATCATGGTTCCTTCAGTTTACTCAAAGAGACTCCCTTCACTCACCCAAAAGTTCGACGCTTTTTTTGTCGAGTTGATTTCCGAGCCATGATTGAAATTAAGTGCATGTTATAGGAATGTTATGGGTGTTCTGCACGCTATTCAGATTCAGAGGTGTGTATTTTGTATCAGCCATGCAGACTGCTTTGTGTAATGGTGATGTGTGTTGTTTAGAGTAAAAGAATTATCTGAGTGACTAAGTCTGTTTCTAGTGTAGACCTATTATATCAATAAGACCTCTGCCTCCTTCTTTCAATCGCTGCATGTGAATCTTTCAATAGCTGCATGTGGATGGTGCTTTTGTGCTTTGTAAGCAGTTTACGTTGTTTCCTTTTAAGTCCCTCAAGATGTCTATATGTCCACTGTATGACTCCAAAGGATTACGAGAGTTTTGGGGTGGCATAAATCTTGATAGCCTTGATTACATTTCTGGAATTTAAATGTGGTTTAAGTATTGCCTCTAGCCGATGAAGATACTGTTTAGTGAGTGTATTTTTTATGTGTTTGTGCGTCAGAAGCTTGGCTTGTTTAAATCCTAGATATTTATAAAATTTAGTTATTTTTCATAGGAGCAATGTGACCTGGTTCTTTTAATGTGCAGCCCCCTTCCCTAAGTACTCCATTTTCAATGTGAATGGTTTTGCATTTTTCCAGCCCAAATTGCATGTGTATGTCTTTTGAAAATTTTTGTGTAATGTTTAGTAACTGGTGCAATTGTTTGTGTGGAGGCGTAGATTTTCATCTCGTCCATGTTGAGTAAGTGTGAAAGCGCGTAGTGAAAGTTCTTACTATGTTTAATCTTGTAGCCGTAAGTGATGCTGTTCAGTCTGTTTGAAATTGCATTTAATGCAAGACAAAACCAGAGTGAGCTCAGCGAGTCACCCTGGAAAATGCCTCGGTTTATCTGTATTTTGTCAGTCGAGATGGTTACACTGTTGATTGTGAGGTGTAGTGTAGTTCTACGTCGATATCAGACTCGATCCGCTATTACCATTTAGGTTTCTGTTAGGTGTATAATTTTTGTGTGTGTCTATGAATTGGTTTCTTTCCCCGTATGGATATAACTGTAAGAGCCCCACTGTAAATGAGAAAGTTTGTGCATTCTAAAGATAGATTTTCTTCAATGTACTGTGGTAAGATATGTGTTCATGTAAAATAAAATTTCCCCCTTTTTTCTTTTTATATTTATTTTAGGTATACCCGGTCTTTGTGTGGGATCTATTCCCGTGTAAACTGTAAGGTATCTTTGTAGGGTGTCATTTAATGTTTCAATAAGTTTGGTATTCATGTTTTGTTGTGGAGAATATCATGTTGAAGTTCATTGTTGAGTGTGTGTGCAACAAGTTCATTAGTGATGTCAATGTTAGTGTTAGAATCTGTGTGTTGAGTGCCAGTTTGTGTAGATGGCCCGCGTTCTTGCTTTATTTTGCTTTATTGTGGGTAAGGGTACTAAATTGTTCAGTGACTGTGATGTGAGGATATCTCTCTTTGAAAACGTTATATAAGTGTTGTCTGTAAGCTGTAGTGTCAGTTTCCAATTTACGAGGCGTACTTATTGCGTAGTAGGCTTGCATGATAAAATGGTTTATAGAAGGTGGACCAGGGAGTAGGGAGCGTTGACGCAGTGTTTATTAAAACTCTGATGTTCATAATTTCCTCCGTATCCCTCCCCCGGGTCTTCCACAAAAGGAGCTCTTGAAGCACTAGGAACTGGTTGTGATATTGCAGTAGCCGAACAGGGATTGGTGCTCCTTTCGACACCAGTGGCCCTGGGAGAATGTGATATTTTTCGAACATGAGCCTCTGACTAACCCACGACCTTGGAAACCCGGGTGACGTCCGAGCCTGTATCATATAATGCACTAGCACCTATCATAGTGATCACGAATATGGGTGATCCTATTTGCCATCTCCATCATCAGCAGGCCCTTGGCTAAAGTAATCAACTCATCAGCCCTACTGGGTCATCTGGACCCTCAAATTAATGTAAGGGTAAAGTAGATCAGACATGTTAACCAGGGCCATCACCCTAAAATGTTGTCCTCCTCGCAATGACGCGGATGTAGGACCACGCGAGAGGATTATTATTATTATTATTAAGCACCGAAAGGTGCTTTATGCTATCAGTGTGGGAAACGTATATGTCTGTCTGTTCATTCGTCCGTCCGTAACTCTAACTCCTCCGAGGCTATGAAAGATTTTCAAAATCTGTTTTCGTCAGTCGATGTGTATGGTTCATGGCACGAACCAGTCACAAATACGAGGGTTGTACCAAAAGTAAGGTTCCCACAGTTTTTACAAGTAGAAAACATTGTTTATTGTTATTAATTTATACATCGTTGAAAAGCTTACACTGTTGTCTATTTTTCAACATAGTCTCCATTTTTTTCGACACACTTTTGAAGACGGTGCTCCAGCTTTTGTATTCCTAAGTCGAAGAAGTCTCCCGCCAATCCGTTGAGGAAGCGTGTGCCGTGGGAACCTTCAGGAATGCGTTCAACAAGTTCACGGACAGTGACCCTCCGATCTTTCAGCAGCTCACTGTTGATCTTCTTGGCAATCGAATCCGAAACCGGCGGTCTTCCACTCCGTTCTTCATCGTGAACTTCCGTGCGACCCTCAGCAAAAGCCCTGCACCATTTTCGGACGTGCTGAACGGACATGCACTTTTCACCATAAACCTCAGTCAGTTGCCGATGAATTTCCACGGGCGGTAACTTCCTTGCGTGGAGAAACCGGATTACTGCTCGAACCTCGCACTTGGCGGGAGCGGCGATCAACACTTCCATCTCTGACCGCTGCCAAGCGAACACTGAGCGCCGTAGCGAATCGCTCGAGAGTGCGGGAACCACTGCGCACGGCACTGTTGTCGGATTTAGCCTAGCACCTTCCCTCGAGGCTGTAGCTCATTGGGAACCTTACTTTTGGTACAACCCTCGTATTATCTAAATCGGTTCATTGGCACGTGCGCAAATGGTATCTCTATTTACTCACCTAGCAATTTTCAATGGAGAGATAAATTAATATATCAAACAAATCGTAATGACGAGATAGAAGCGGATATAAATTATTATTTTCGCCAATTGATAAATTTGTTCCAAAATGAACCTTTTTGAAAATGGTTGTAATCGAAACCTTTTTCTAATGGTACCCTTATGGCACCATCTAAAATTTTCAATGATAAGATATGGCATGTAATATATCAAACAAATTGGGATGATGTATCATGAATGAATATAACGTAAAGTTATTGATAGTCGAAATCGGCTCCAAGGAACCTGGTTTAGTGGAACCCTTATGGTTCGTAGGACTTTTCAATGCTAAAATATGGCATGTAATACATCAAAAACTTGAAATGATGTGTCATGAATGAATATAACGTAAAATTAATGATAGTCAAAATTGGTTTAAAGGCACCTGGTTTACTGGAACCATTATGGTTCATTGGAACTTCCAATGCTAAGATATGGCATGTAATATATCAAAGAACTTGGAATGATGTGTCATAAATGAACAAAGGTAAAATTAATGATGATGCAAATTGGTTTAAAGGTACGTAGTTAAACGGTATCATTAAAGTCCAATTAGAAACTTACAATGATGGTTTGGTATCGTAGACTTAGCAGATTCTGAAATTAAAACTCTTATTGATAACTTTAGAGAAGAAAATACCTTTTCAATCAACTCGTCCTTCGATGAGGATGCCGTTCGTGCTTGTTGGGCTGAAATCGGCGAAAGTATCGACTTTGTTTTACCCACGGATTGTGCAATCCTCGAGATTGCTAATAGGTGTTCTGCTTCTAAAGCCATGATTATTGAGGATATACCTGATTATGTTTTTAAGGGGTGCTTTTCAGCTTTAATTAAACCACTCGGTCACCTTTTTAGATGTTCTTTAAGCACCGGCTCTTACCCGACAAATTGGAAGAGGGTGCTTGTCGTTCCGATTCCAAAAAAAGATGCTGCTGGTAGATCTGGAGGTTTCAGATCTATCACACTGATTAACTTTTTTGCTAAAATCTTGGAAAATATAGTTTCGAACCAACTGGCTATTAAGTTTGAAAAAGCATTTCCGAATGAACTACATGGTTTCCGCAGCAAACGTTCTGTCGAGACGAATTTAGCTTTCTTCTCGCATTATATGCTCCGTCATGTCGACGCTCGGAGACAGGTCGATGTAGTATACCTCGATTTATCCAAAGCGTTCGACTCCGTGAATATCTCTTTATTATTAAGAAAATTAAAGCTTATCGGTTTATCGGTCAGAGTCTTTAATTGGCTCTCCTCTTTTTTATCTGATCGCTGCTTTCGTTTACATCTTAATCGTGCTAATAACTCGTTTAATTCCATTGAACGAGGAGTTCCACAGGGTTCTTCTCTTGGCCCTCTATTATTCAACGTTTTCATCGCTGATATTGTCAAGACTATCAGCGGTGGGAATGTTGAACTCTTGTTGTATGCAGATGATGTTAAATTGTTCACGGAGGTTTCCTCCATTGAGGACTGTAAGCGTCTTCAAATTGCCTTGGACAAGATCTTGATCTGGTCTAGAAATAATGGTCTTATCCTTAATCCCGGAAAATCCTCTACTGTATCATTTCACAGAAAGGTGACTCCGTTTCTTTTTAGGTATAATATTAATGGACGGATGATTACAAGGAAATCTAAGATTACTGATTTAGGTGTTGTCTTTACCGATAACTGCTCCTTTGGCGAACACGTGGAGGCTATTTATAAAGACATTGCTAGAAGGATTGGTCTTTTAAAAAGATTGACCTGTTTCTTTAAGAACTGTCAAACATTTGTACGTTATTTAAAATGATTGTTATTCCGAAGGTCCTGTTTGCTGTATTAATCTGGTATGGTGGTGAGACGCAAAATTTACTACCTTGAATAGAAAACTTTCAGCCTTCATAAAATTCTTAAGGTTTACATTTGATCGCTCTATTACCCCAATCTCGTTTAAAGAAATGGAGGCTAAATTTGATTTACGCGTAATTTTACGGAAGAATTTATGTAATATACTACAGGATTTGTTACTTGGGCGTTTAAACGTTTTTTACTCTTATTCTGTTTTTACTCCTACCGCCCTTTTGGCTAAAAGAACAGGTTTCTATATTAAACAACCTCATATTTGGAAATCCAATCTTGCGGATATTGATCCGACATATAAGCTTATTGCTAATTTTAATAAATATTTTAATCATTTTAATCTAAATTCTACTGATAATCTTCGTTTTAAATTATATTATTAGTATTTTGCTGTTTTTTTTATATTATTTTTGTCTTTGTTCGTTTTGTCCTTCTTCGTATTTATGTTTTTTAATTCACTTTGATTTATGATTTTCTTTTATTAATTAAGCGCGTTTTCCTATTTTAGTTGATATGTATCTCATTAACCCCGTTTTGGGCTTTGCCTGTTGGGGGAACAACATGGGGCTTTGCCATTCGATCCATCTGGTTGGTTTCTCTCTGTTCTTAAAATTATTATTATTTATTAATAAAATCTTTATTATTAGTTTTTACACAAAATTTTTTTTCATTATTTTGTTTTGTTATGAAATATATACTATTTACTTGTTATATTAAAAATTTCATAGAGATTTGAAAAATTAGCTTGAGATGAGACTTTTTAAACAAAATAACCAAAAAATGTATTTGTTTATAACTTTTTAACAAATGGAAATTTTTCAAAAATATTTTGGGAATTTTAATACTCCATTAAGTACTACCAAATTATAATAAAAGTTTTAAATTTCACGACATGTTTCTTTTTGAGAGGCCTATTTCAGGAATTCCTACCCTATTTGGAACGAGCTGGAACAGCCAACAAGATTTCACGGGCCAACTTCTGTTTTTAATGTATGTGACATTTTTTAAAAGCAATGGCAGAATTCCAGTAGATATCCTCTGCAACTTAGTTCTGAGCATGCCTCAGAACTAAGGGTTGGTGCTCTTATAGCCGCTAGTGCTGATGTCACTGAGCGTTCACAATTTAAAAATTCCAGACAAATGTTTGGTGAACGTGAAATAGTTTGTTTTTGATAGATTATGATATCAACCATATTTCTTTTCTCTTAGGTAACAGCAGTTTTATCCTTTATCTTCGGAATGTTGTATCTTTTAGGAAAAAAAAATTGTGAAAAAGAACCGCTAGCCACTCGCGATGATTGCTCTCGTAAGTATTGTTATTAATGTTCATACGAGGTGCTACTCAAGATTAAACTACTAACTCCAGATTAAACTATTAACTAACTGAAATTCACGCAAAGTTTAAGGCAGATTCCTTGCTCCCGAACATCAGCCAGGTCAATAATGGCAGACGCACATGTACATGGTATCCAAAACTCGGAAACTCGTCCACTTATAAAGATAGCAGTTGGCAGATTGATAGCTAAAAAGATAAGCAAGAGCGACAAAACCTAGTAGTGGTAATGGTTTACATAAAATGCTCAAATACTCAAAAAAAAATTTATGGTATTTCGTACCTAAGCTTTACGATAATAAAACCACTGAAATACAGGGTCGTTATAATTAAAGTTCCATTTTGACATGCCATAAAAAAAACTACTGGACCAAAAGCTACAATACTTGGTAGTATTATACAAGAGGGCATGGGAAGTTCATACGCACCACAAAAAATTTAGTTCAAAAGTCACCACCAGCATGGAATGGCGCTCTATGCAATATTCGTATACGAAATTAGACACGAAGACACAGGTTAACAAGTCTTTAATCGTTATTAAAATTAGTTATATGTTGAATGTGGCCTCCACCATTTACTGAAAGCAGGTTACACCGGATTACTTGGTGGTTATGAACTTCCCATGCCCTCCTGTATAATATTACCAAGTATTGTAACTTTTGGTCCAGTAGTGTTTTTTATGGCCATGTCAAAATGGAACTTTAATTATAAAGACCTTGTACTACGTAGAGAAAAAATCGAAACCACTAATCCACACAAGGATTTTTTAATGACTCAGATGTACATTTCAGGGGCTGCGCTCCCTTCAAACTCATTTTCTTCTACGTAGGTATGGCACACAGTTTTGGCTTGATTATTATTTTGTACCACTGAAATAGTAAGCTATTGAGAGAAACCTATACACGCCCTGACCAATTAATTAAAAACATCTGTTTAATATTTTTGGATCCCTTCGGGCTCCAATTGCAGGATGTATGCGAATTAGCATAGAATCAGTAAGCTGTTCAAGTACAAACCTAGCGTCAATAAACTTCGGACACCAAGTAATTTGGCTAAAAACACAGTGAAAACTGCATACAGAGGATTGCAGGCTAATGAAAATAGATTTACTGAGTATATGTAACAATATCAAATCGATTTAGAATCGATTTAATGGTGTAAATTAATTTATTCAAATTTATGTAAAATTGCGTTGTCAACAGGTTTCAAAGAACTTCGTACACAAGGGGTCACCAGCATATACAACTTTCCTGAAGGCTGTAGAAACGCCCAGAATGCTTTGCATCAGGCTTTAAAAGCACCGTCCACGCGACAGAGCACAGTATTCGTGTTGTTTTGATCCATGGGACGTGGCAAGCCAGTAGGAACATGTATACGGAAAAAAATTATACAGCAGATCCAGAATAACAAATCCCAGCGAGCTATTGCCCATGAATTATCAGTTCCACTCTCTACTGTTAATGGGATCTTCAAGCGTTTCAGAGAAATCGGGAAAACAGAACCGGGGACTACACCAGGCAAGCAGCGATTATTGAATGTTAGGGACCTACGAGTATTTCGACGTTACATTGTGAAAAACAGGCATGCTCCCATAAGTGAAATGACTGTTTGGGGTCGAGAATATTTTCATATACCCATATCCGAAAGCACAGTCCGCCGTTACATCAGAAGATGCAACTATTACTTATACGCTACAAAGAGTAAGCCATATATGAGCACTGTAGCTAAGCGTCGCCGGGTAGCATGGGCCAGAACCCTTCTAAAGTGGACCCTTGCTCAGTGGAATAGTGTTCTGTGGTCCGACGAGTTCACCTTTGCAGTGATGTATGGCAAAAACGGTCGCAAGGTGCTAAAAACCAAGCATGAAAGTAATCATCCCGACTGTTACCAGAGAAAAGTTCAGAAGCCTGCATCGCTGATGGTGTGGGGCTGCATGAGTGCAGCCGGGACAGGATCGCTTCACTTTTGCGAGGGCACTATTAACTTTGCTGCCTATATAAACATTCTTCAACAGCATCTGCGTCCATCCCGCCAAAAGTTGTTCATAGAAGACCAAGCATCTTTCAGCAGGACAACGCGAAGCCTCATGCTGCTCGGAACACCAAAGCTTGGCTACAACAGCAGCGTTTCAGGGTGCTTGACTGGCCTGCCTGCAGCCCAGCTCTGTCACCCACTGAAAATGTATGGCGCATTTTAAAGCGAAAAGTCAGACAGCGGAAGCCTCGAACACTGCAGCAGTTGCGGGCGCTTATTTCCGAAGAGTGGGACAAAATTCCAGTAGAAACAACGCAGAAGTTAGTGTCCAGTATTCCTCAACGACTTTGGAGCGTCATTCGTCGGAAAGGTGACGCCATTCAATGGTAATGTGCAATAAACGGTACGGTGTACGAAGTTCATTGCATCGTGTTGAAAACGGAACATTACAAAAAGTCGCTTATTTAATTTTCTCGTTTTTTTATATGTTAAAATGCTATATCACAGTTGTACTAAAGCTCTGTGCACTCGAAAAAGTAATTTTCATTTGTTTACAATTAGTTTCGTTGTACTTATCCAAAATTCTGTAGGTGTCCGAAGTTCATTGACGCTAGGGTTGTAGAAGACCAGGAGTTCAGGAGACATACACACAGTTTTCGCAGTTTTGTGGAAAGAGATATTGCTGTCACATGTCCTTCCAAAATGTTCCAAACTTTATCTATGGGATGGTGAGGAAGTCATCGATGAACTTCAGGGTGAGCGAGAAATAAGTTTCCCATTACAGAGAGCTCTACGAGACAAAATGTTCACTACAGTTAATTCAAATTATGCGCTTGTTATTTAGTAAAGAAAAAATACTGCAAAATCCGTCAACAGGTGGCGCTGGAACAGTCATATAAATATTTAAAATGCTTACAAATGCAAATGTTCAATATATAGCGAAAAACTGCTCAAAATTTTCCCCTGCACTTTTGAAGAATGTGCTCTAATCGCAAAACTACATTTTCCACAGCTGAATGTACTGAGTCTGCTGGAATAAACAGAACATGACGCCGAAATCCGTCCTTTGGATCTGGCACAGATGCAGGTTTTCTACGGTAGGTGGTGTCCTTCAGGAAACCCCATGACCAAAAGTAGTTTACTTTCACTTGTTTCACTTATTTATATGCAAATAAATATCATTGTTACAGCGTCCTCTATTGGTTAATATGGAAAATTAATTTTTTTATTTAATATGTAAAGCGCATCATTTGATCTCTGTAAGACATTTCGGAACCAAATTTCAGTTAGCTACTGTGATTCACAAGTTATTAATAAAAACACTGATACTGGACCAATGTCTGTCGCAGATACGAGGGGAGGGGGTCAAAGTTGACCTGGACTTTATTTTTTGTAAACGTCATTGTTGTAAAAATCATTGTTGGAAAGATAACGACCGCTTGTCATGCAAATGCAGCACCACTCGTCCGGTTGCCATGACAACCTGATGTTTGTTTTAACAAAATCGCGGACAGCAACGTGAAGACTAAAGTGGAACAATGAATAGCCTAATCAAGTTTCTCCACAACGATGGTGCAAAAGCATCTGAAATTCATCAGAAATTTCAATGACAGTTCACCGAGTGATGTTCGTCTCGATCATCCGTCTTTGCTTGGTGCCAAAAGTTTGAAGGAGGGCGAGAATTCACCGGGAATAAACCTCATAAGGCAAGGGCATCAACTGCTGTCAAAGATGGCAACATCGCACGAACAAATGAGCTGATAAGGGACAACAGGCGGATTCATGTCGGAGAATTGACTTCAATACTGAACAGCACCGTTGGCAGTGTGGGACCATCATCCACGATAAGCTGAAGTTCAACAAAATCTGTGCTAGATGGGTCCCTAAGCAACTCTCCGAGGATCACAAAACCACCCGGGTGAAAATCTGTTCCATGCTGCTGCAGCGATATGACGGGGAAGGTGACAGCTTCCTAAGGCGTGTTGTGACCACCGACGAGACATGGATTCATCACCTTATTTCTGAAAGCAAGCATGCGAGCATGGAGTGGTGACACACAGACTCGCCACGACCTCAGAAATTTAAGATGACACCGTCGGCTACGAAAGTGATCTATTCAGGGACATTAAGGGAATCATTCATGTTGATTTTCTGGGAGAACGTCGAACTATAAATGCAATCTGCTACAGTAACATTTTGAGGACGTCCCTGAAGCCCGCACTAAGGAAAAAGCGACCAGTACTCCTTACCAGCAGTGTTTGTTTTTTGCATGACAATGCCAGACCACACACACAGCCAAACTGACTATGGAAACACTGATAGACCTCAAATGGGACATTTTAACACATCCTCCATACCGCCCGGATCTCTACCCTTGTGATTATCATCTTTTTGGACCATTGAAATAATCCTTGGGAGGGCAGAGGTTCGGCTTCGATGCGGAAGTGAAAAAGGCTGTCCTGACGTCGTTTCGACATCAGCCTAAATATTTCAACAGAACCGGTATCCAGATGGTCCCAGAACGCTGAATAAATGTGTAGAGAAGCAAGGAGAGTTATTTGAGAAATAACGATGTGGTGTGTGCGTGTGTGTGTGTGTGTGTGTGTGTTTGTAGTTTCCTGATTTTATAAAAATAAAGTCCAGTTTAAATTTGAACGCTCCTCGTAATTGGAGATGGCACTAATGATGGAGGAGAGGATTGAGCTGATGCTGATATCCGCTTATTTCAACGCCTAGCATCCCGAAAAAGTACCATTCGCGCTCAGTACCGTCGTGTATATGACTTCACTGGGATTGTTGAACATAAGCTCGTACAAGCCAGCCAAAAACATAACCAATCAGGCAAACTCAACAACAATGTTGGCAAAATTTGCAAATAGCCCACAACGTAGCACAAGACCGCTTCCGGCTGCGTGTGCACACAGGCAATCAACCATAGCATGAATTTTCGCATCCATTCAAAGATCAAATGCAGCAAAAATCTATCCGAGGATTACCCGCGTTCTGTACCTGGTCTCTGGACAATTATCGACTGGATCCTGCATTAGCACATTTGCTCTAATGGTACACTTATGATACCTCCTTAAAAATTTCGTTAAACCAGATATGGCATGTAATATATCAAACAAATCGTGACAAAGTCTCATGAACGAATATATAAGACAACAAATGATAGCAGATATTGGTCTAGTGACACGTGTATGTGTAAGGATGTCTCATAAATGAATATAACGAGTAAATAATGATAATGGGAATTGGTTTAGTAGCACGTGCCCTAATGGAACCATATGGAACCCTATGTTACTGCTGTAAATTTCAAAGCTAAGATATGGCATGTAATCTATTAAACAACTCGTAACAACGTGTCATGACTGAATATAACAAGTAAATAATGATAATCGGAATTGGTTTAGTAGCAAGTACCCTAATGGAACTGTATAAAACCCTATGGTACTGTTGAAACTTTTAATGCTAAGATATGGCATGTAATATATCAAAAAACTCATAAAAACTTGTGTCATGAGTGAATATAACGAGTAAATAATAGTGGGAATTGATCAATTAGCACGTGCCGTAATGGAACCATATGCCACGCTATGATACTGTTGTAACTTTCAATGCTATGGCATGTAATATATATCAAAGTGTCATGAGTGAATATAACGAGTAATTAATGGTAGTCGGAATTATTTAGTAGTGCATGTTTTAATGGTTTTATATGTTATCTTTGGAAACTTTCAATGTTAAGATATGGCGTGTAATATATCACCCAACTCCTAACGCGTTGTTAAACCTATCGTTATCCATAGCATATTTTTATCAAGCGCATATTGCTGTTAGGCTTGATAGTATCGTAGACTAATTAATGAGAGATATATTGTTAATTGTTAGTAGTTAATCGCTTGCGTTAATAGTAGATGATAACGTAGAATCACTTTAGTAATTGAATATGAAAATATAATAGATTCCTACACATAACGCTCACTTCTTTTTCCATTATGTGGGTATGCCTACAAATTAAAGAACTTTTATTTTTTCAAATATAAAAAGAATAACTTCAGTCTCCATTTCAGCTTTCACTTCTTCAAGTTTATTCGTTTAAATTCTCTCTTTACATTAGTTTACTTAAAAATTACTTTACAGTTTAGTTTTCATATTTATATATTTTCTCTAAAGTTTTAAATTGTAGGTTAATTCTGTTTCCATGTATGATGCTATAACACGAAAATGTGCCCCCTTTATTCGCTTTGGCGGTAAAATCATTCTTGTTTTATCTTTCCCCGTATGCGAAGAGGGTCTTGCACAGTTCTTTCACAGAGTTGTCTGGCTATTAATGAGAGGTTTGTTTCTAATTGACAGGTTTCTCATTTATCGATTTTTACTGCGGTAAAATAATTTAAGACTTATCTCAAAGGAAGCAAACCATATAAGAGACCCATTTCTGTTAAGGGGTTGAAGTGCTATTTATTGTCAAAGACAAAGGTGCAGAAGTACGCAGGAAATTTTTAAATATACCAAGAGTAACTGTGTATATTGCAGAATAAGATAAATTCTTATAACCATGGCAATTTTTAATGAAAGTGGCGAGACTTTCCCGTTTTCTTTATCTGCAGATTTCAGTAATATTTGCTTCAACTTTTTAATCAATGATCAAGCCACCTGTAAATATTGGCCCAAAATCTACCAATCAAGATTAACCGTCAAGCTAATACCAAGTTTAATTGTTGGATAATTTTGAAAATTTCCATCATGCGAACCGAAAAAAAACTACTAACAAACAAAATGCCACGAAATGCAGGGTCGGGACACATTATCCCGCCTCTCCTCGAACATGTTGAAACGTCCCATGGTATGCAGATGAAAAATCATTGCATATCATTAAAAGCTGACAACAGCAAACGTGTAGTAGCATCCGTTAACACAGCAATTGTCGCCGTCATTTGCAAAGCAAGTGACCTGTCAGACCTCCAAAAGAGGATGATCATTGGCTATCGGGCCAAGGGGGGCAGCATTTCAGAAACTGCCACCTTTATGAACTGCTCCAGGGCTGCCGTTGTGAAGGTATACCGCGACTGGACGAACCAGACAGTTTCAAACAACCGAAGAGGTAACTGTGGGGCTCCATGGTCCATTGATCTTAGAGGCGAGTGTCGTGCCACAGTTGAGCAACTGACACAGCAAATGAACAGTGGGGCTACCAGGCGAGTCAGGACCAAGACAGTGCAACGATCCCTCTTGAGGTTTGGGCTCCGGAGCAGGCGTATGGTAACAGCACCCATATTATCGCCTGTACATCGCCGAAAACGCCTCCAATTCGCAATGGACTATCGCCATTGGACCACGGCCGAGTGGCAAAGGGTTGCTTTCTCTGATGAGTCGCGGTTTCTGGTGAACAGAGTGGAGGAACGATGGAGAATTCGCAGGGAAGCATCTGAGAACAGGCATCCCGACACCATCGTTGGCAGACCTCAGACTGGTGGGGGAGGTGTGACTGTTTGGGGGATGTTTTCGTGGTATGGTCTGAGTCCACTGATACCGCTGGAGGGTACTCTGAATGCTGTCCGTTACCTGACGATCGTCGCAGACCAGGTACACCCCTTTTTGTCGACAGTGTTTCCTCAGGGTGATGGCACCTTTCAACAGGACAATGCTCCCTGCCATACTTCAAAATTTGTCCACGACTGGTTCGAGGAGCATGAGGATGAATTCAAGCTGCTTCCATGGCCACCAAATTCCCCGGACCTCTACCCCATTGAACGTTTGTGGGACCATCTCACTCGCCATGTCCGCAAGCTGGACCCTCCACCACGCACGGTGATGGAATTACAGGATGCACTGATCGTGAATGACCCCAGATACTTGCAACCACCTTCCGAGGACTTATTGACTCTCTGCCACGTCGACTAGCTGCTGCGCTTGCCGCCAAAGGTGGATATTCCGGATACTAGCAGGTGGTCATACAAATGTCCCCGACTCTGTATATCAACAATTTTCAAGAATTACATATAGTATCAGCTGAGAAGTTGTCTTTTAATCTTGGAAGGTAGGTTTTCGGCTACCCTTTAGAAAACTATATTTATATGCAACATTATTAACAGTACAAGTTCATACACTGAGTGGCCAGACTACTATGATCACCTGGCGCTTGTAGGCAAATTAGCTATGATTTCGCGTTGAAGTTGCTAGAG
Organism: Rhysida immarginata; assembly: GCA_023313115.1. Lineage (NCBI taxonomy): Eukaryota > Metazoa > Arthropoda > Chilopoda > Scolopendromorpha > Scolopendridae > Rhysida > Rhysida immarginata. Next base: position 53,232 of record JAHWFO010049600.1, read on the forward strand.
GGCAAGACAATAAGAAATAGAGAAGCAGGTTGTTTACCACGACAGAAGTTATATGTTTCTGAAGATATGGGTAAGCTACGCGATTTACCAGTCCTTGAACACAGGATGATTGTTGGCGTTCAGAGCCATGGAGTGAGTATCAGCAAAACAGCTGCATTCGTTAAATGTTCAAGAGTAGCTGTTGTTCAAGTGTTTAAAGACTGGAATGCCAGCCGAAAAACTGCGTCTTAACGGAGAGTGACATGACTGGTACAAGACAACAAACGGGTAAAAGTGCGTCAAATTACTGCAGATCTTAATCAGGGATTCTCTAAAATGAACTCTGAACGCACTGTTCGCCATACACTGCGTCGTTTGGGATATGGAAACAGAAGGCCTGTTCGAACACTTTTGCTGTCAGCGGTTAACAAGATAAAACGTCTCCAATTCGCAAAGGAACACAAGGACTGGATAGTCGAGCATTAGAAAAAAATTTAAGTAGTCCGATGAATCACAATTCCAGTCGGATCTTGCAGATGGCAGAGTGAGAATTTGGTGAAAGCAGAAGAAAGCATGGACGCCGCATGATGAGTACAACCCTTCAAGATGGTGGGGGCAGTGTTATGGTTTAGGGCATATCTTCCTGGCCCTTGAATTCACTTCTGAATAGCACAACATAACTAAGTATCGTTGCTGATCAAGTTCATCCTATCATGTTGATGGCGTATCTCAATGGTGATGGCTTCTTCAAATAAGACAATGCACCATGCCACTGTCCTCGCATTGTGCAAGAGAGGATTCAAGAACATGAGGGTGACTTTATTTTGCTTAGGTGGTCCCCACAATCACCAGATCTCAACCCAATTGAGCATTTGTGGGACGAAGTTGAAAGAGCTATCAGGCAGGTGGTTCCGCAACCATCAAATCTCACACAACTGGACAGCATGGTGTCAGATTCATCGCATCATCTTTCAGTGTCTGGTAGCGTCAATGCCAAGAAGAATCGCCGCAGTATTGAAGGCAAAAGGTGGCCCAACGAAGTGCTGATGGGGTAGTCATAATAATCTGGTCAATCCGTGTATAATCGTTAGGTTTTCGGTAGTTACTGAAATAATTCTCCTTTTTTCCAGCTTATATAGTGCTTATAGCTACATATTGCACCACCGCCGTCTGCGGGATAATCTGTGCTATCATTTTGTTAATCTCTTTGAAAATGGTAATGAAACTTACTTATTGCAAGAATTTTTAAACGGTTAAAAGGGTTTATACAATGGTTGAGGCACTTTGAAACAAAATTGAACGATTTTTACTTTTCTCTTCGAGATACCTTTCCTTCATAGTCTGTTGTTCATCGTGAAGTTCCCTGTTTTGTCGTACGACCTTATATTGCATTTCCCATTGCAACATACATGTGTAGTTCGACGATTTCCAAGCTTTCTTTGTAAGTGCTAAATGTCTGGGGACTTAACCAGGAACGATGATCACCTTCGTTTCGTTTGCCATTTCTTTTCTTGCATAGCAGACCAATGAAGAACGTGAGGTGTAGCTCGACGCCTTATACATTTGGACATGTATTTCATCATCTCTTTCCATAAGAGACGGGCATTTCCTGATGGTAAATTGATTCTATAGCTTTTCGTTCGAAATACGCAGATTTGACTTCATCATTAATAGCCACCTCGTGCAACTTGATCTACAACAATAAACTCACAATATTTATCTACAACCATAAACTCTTTGGAAAACTTCTCCTTCCATTGGCATCTTTGAGACGGTAATGAATAGCAAGAAGCTTATTCGTATCATCAAGGTATGGCCTACCTTCACTTTGGGTGACCACTTATTGCAATATATTATGTTAATTATCGATCGTAAAGTTTTCTAGCTTTGATGAAGCGTCTAGGATGTGCCGTTCGGTCGGAGACAGTGACCAGGAGCTTTATGCAGACAGTGAAGTTTCAGTTACCTCGAATAATGCGTCCATTTTTTTGAGACACATTAATCTTCTTGCCCATATGGTGCTTTATTGTGTGGCTTTGGGTGCGTTACAGGTAGGCTGGGTTCGGTTTCTGGTTCGTTATTAAAGCCAACCCTTGTGCTCAAGTAGAAGCTGTTTGTTCCTCTGAATAACATTACATACTGTACCTTATACGCGACCTTGCTTCTTCCACTTTACAATCACTAGGGAATAACTAATATCTTGTCGGGAAGGGCGCACTGCTGTAGAATCATTTACATGGCTTTGAATCAATCCCGGGATAATGTTGTTCATGTTGTGTTATTAAAGTTCACAGTTCATCTATATTTCTGCAGTAGATAAATTCGACATTTAATCATGTCGCACAGATTCTAAATTAGAAGACGTCTGCATCTCTCAAGATAACGGGTCTGATGCAACCATACGGAAGAGGTATTTATCAGAATGTAGACAAGGGCGTGTCTTATGACTTGAAACACAAAAAAACCTTGTCAGCTAATAGCATATCACAAGGATTCGTATAAAATGTTCAATTTTCCATTGGTAACTGCCTTAACTATCTGTAATAATAATAATAATAATAATAATAATAATAATAATAATAGTAATAATAGATAATAATTGACAAATAACTCTCGTGTGGTCCTACGTCCGCGTCGTGCGAGGGGGGCAACATCTTAGAGAGATGGCCCTGGTTAACAGGTCTGATCTACAAAAACAAGACGCCACCGCTTTTCCACAACAAGGTTTATTCACCATGAATACGTATTTCGACATGACTAAGGCATACAATCGACAATCGAACAGTGAAGTGTACATTTGTTAGGATGGGACGAAAGCAGCGCTTTCACAAAGCTCATCCAACCAGAATAAACTCCAAATGAAATACACTGAGGTAGTCAAGAAGCCTAACCAACCCAAGCGGTCTTCCTTATTATACAAAAAAGAAAATAAGATTGACGATTGTCAGAAACAAAATACAAACGAAATAAAAAAAAAATACAAGGAGAAAGAAGATTATCACATCTTCCAGTAGTCCGGGAAAGAGACGTTGCTAATATCTTCAAAATTGACGTCAAGAACGTGCCTCGGTTTACGATACTTCGTATGCCAGTTCATATTCAATGAGTTCTTCAGTATTCCATTCACAAGTTTATTGTCGTGAGTCTTCATCTTCCGTATCATAATCAAAAGGATATCCTGTATAAACTTTCCGATATGGGCCATGTTTAAATCCATGTGGATGGATTGGTTTTTCACCGTCCGTCTGTCCAGCTGAGCAATGGTCCTCAGGTTAGCATTCTGGAATGACTGTAGTTCACTCCATCTGGTTTTACAGATAGTCGCCCACGCAGGCATGCCATAGAGGAGTATGGTCCGGATAATCGATTTGTGTAGAAGTAGCTTGTTGTCAATGCTGAGGGCGCTGTTGCGACCCATGTGAGCTATGATACTGTACTTAGCCCTCTTCGCCGGTTCCATGAGGGTCTTGAGTCAATGATAACTCCCAGATACTTGTAGTCGTCCACCCAGTCCAGTTTCTTATTGAACAGAACAAGGCACGCTTGATATCATCAGTACAGTTCCTCACGAGGACACAGGACTAGCTCTTCAAGGTATCACCTCTACTCTCTTTTCAGGTATCATTTCATTACTCTCATTTCACGGTGCTTCCTTTTCAGGGCGATATTCACCTTCTGTTACGTCCTATGTGCTGGTCACTGGCGTTGGAATTAATATTCCCGTAAACCAGTACATCAAGACGCTCATTATCCTTCTAGGTCCCTGGCGTTGGGATTAATTTCCTCGCAAACCTAGCTAAGGACTTTTCATATCATCTATTATTATTCTAATCATTCACGAGTGGGTCCCTGGCGTAGAATTAACTTTCTCGCAAACCTGACTTGTTTTATTTTTTCCTTAAAGCTAGGTGCGTCCTTCTTAGGACGGCTTCTTTAGCACACATCTATCTGCGAGGTTACTCCCCCCCCCCCTGGTTCTATACAATTATATTTTAGGAATATGATGGCTTCGTCCAAATTAACCAGGTTGGAGTCAGCTAAAATGCCATTGCTAGTGGCAGATGGTAAAACTGTGTCCTGCGAAAAGGCCTACCGGGATACCTGCTTGGATGCTAGGTTTGCTGCTTTTGACCTAGTGTTCAACGAAATGTTAGAAGCTCTCCGGGATGAAATAAATGCTAGGTATAGGGCACTGGAAGAAAAAGACGAATCCCTACATAAAAGTTTTGAAGAGAAGTTCGAATGTATCAACAAGGAAATCAAGGACTCTCGTAGAGATGTTATTGAAAGGATAAGCAAACTGAAGGAAGCCTTTGGGAAATGCTCCGGGACTCCGAAGGCAGGTAACTCCAAGGAAGATACACCTGTTGATAACAGCAAGGTAAGTAATATTTTTAATAATATTGCCTGTGCTAAAACTTTAGAGTCTATGGATATAATTGAAAATAGTGACTGCTCGACAAACGGTGGCTATAAGAGAAGTCACTCTGATGGAACCGATGAAGAAGTGGATAGCAGTCCCTGGATTGGTGTTGCTCATAAAAAATTCAGAAGAGGCACGAGGATCGATAACCTAAAGACCGTCTCCAGAGTAAACGAAGAAGTCGTTGGCGCAACTAGAATGAGAAATTCGAAGAATGTACAAGGTCGCTTGGCTAATAAAGACCATAGGATCACGAAGAGGTATGTACCACCAATAGTCGTGCGGACTAATGGCGTCCCGTTTAAGACGATTTTAACTGAGCTCGAGAAGCATGTTCCAGTGGAAAAGATCACCGTTCATACGGGCAGAGCTGAAACCGTTAAAGTTAAATGTGATGATGAAGAAACACACAACAGGTTAGTCTCTGGAATTAAGTCTGATAATATTTTAAAAATTCAACATCATCAACTGAAGTCGGAGAAGGTCTTGAAATCCGTAATTCGTAATGTGGATGTTACGTATGACCTCGATGACTTCCAAGAAGACCTAAAAAGAGCCAATTACTTCCCGGAAAAAGTTATTCGATTGAGGAAAGCCAAAGGATCCATTGATATGCCGATGGTTTATGTTCTACTCCCGAACACCGAACACAACCAGTCACTGAAAAACATAACACGTATTAGGCCGCTGGTAGTTTCAGTGGAGGCCTTTCGGGGAACAAGAAGCCACTACAGTGTTACAACTGCCTGCACTTCGGACACGTATCCATGGGCTGCACGGAAGATCCTCGTTGTAATAAATATGCTGAGGGGCACCAGTCAAGAGATTGCCCCAAGATCAAAGGACAAGACCACCCAAAGTGCATCAGATGTGGTGGACAGCACACATAAAGCGACACGAAATGTCCAAAATACCCCCAGGTTCAAAGGATGTCTAGTTCTAAAGTGACAGCAAGCAAATCCTATGCTGCCGCTGTGTCTACGCCGGAAGATAAAGGCCTTAACATCAACAACCTACCAGGTATGTATAAACAATTAGGACGTATCTTTCATCTGTTTTCTAATCTAGGCAAAAGTTACCCACAGTTGAGTGGGCTCCTTACGACCAACTAATTTTAGTATGGCTGCACAACGTTATACTGTAATCAACAAAGATGAACTTCGGTGCGTGATATGGAACGCTAGGGGCATTCCCCGAAAGTGTATCGAGTTTCACAACTTTCTGATGAAGCAAGAAATCGACGTTGCTTTCTTCTGTGAAACTCACCTCAAACAAAGCCAAGACTTCAAGCTACCTGGCTATTGTGTGTACCGTAAGGATCGAATGGCTTCAAATGCTGCAAGATATGCGTCTGGGGGCGCTGCGATCATCATTAAGAAGGGAATTCAACACCAAAAATTAGTATCCAAGTCTTATGCAGATATGGAATCGGCCTCCATCATTATCAGTGACGTCTCTTGTGGTGAAGTGAAGTTCGTGGCGCTCTACAATTCACCTAAACATTATCTTGACATTTGCGAGCTTGATGAACTCTTCAGTGGTGACACTCCTGTCGTCCTGGCTGGTGACCTAAATGCCAAACATTGAAGCTGGAACTCCAGAATTACATGATTCTCTATAGGTACATACAAGGTAGAGAAGATATCATCGCTGCTGGACCTGTCGAGGACACCTACTACTGCGACCACTCCCCTTGAAGGGTTTGGACATCTCGCTCTTGAAGGGTTTCTTCAAGCCGTACAATATCTTCACGATTGATGACCTTTCTTCTGACCACAAGCCTGTGGCGTTGTACTTTGACAATGTTGACAAATTTCCGAGAGGAACTCGTACATCATCAAGACTGGAAGCTCTACAAAGATATTCTTAAGGACTATGGCTACCATCCCGACGTTGCTTACTGTACAGAGGACATCCATCAACTTGTTGATGACATCACCAGATGTATTGACAGTGCCATAGAAGCTAGTAAGTATCCATCAGAGAATAAACCTTCTCATCGAATCCAACTCAGTCCTGGAATCCAACGCCTAATTGCTGAAAGAAACAGGACCCGTAGATTATGGCAACGCTATCGTGAACCTTGGCTCAAAACCAAGTACAACAGGTTAGTCCGAAGAGTTCAAGAGGAGATAAAAGAGCTTCGCGACGCTAGATGGAATGAAAAAGTCAAAAGCTTGTCGGCTCGCGACAATTCCATTTGGAGTATGGTCAGAGCTTTACAGAAGAAGAAGAATGTCACGCTTCCTCCAGTACACCACAAGGTGACTATGTGCAAACTGATCAGGACAAGGCCCGAGTCATTGCAGATTCACTGGAAATGCAGTTTGTTACTTCTACCAACGATAAGCCCGAGACCCAAATCATGTCTCAGCGTGTGGAAGAAGGTATTGTCAACTTTGATGAAATCCCGCAGCATTTAACGAAGAACAGCATCGAGGCTGGAGAGGTCGCCACCATCATAAGTAAACTGAAAAAGAAGAAGACTCCAGGAAGAGACAAGGTGAGTAATAAGGCCCTTATAAATTTCCCGAAGAACTTTATTGACTATCTCACTAATATCATTAACGTCTGCTGGAAATTTTCTTACTTCCCTGTGGCTTGGAAGCAATCTATTGTGTTGAGTATCCCCAAGCAGGGGCAGGATCCTGCGATTCAAGGCGAGTTACCGACCTATTAGCCTACTACCAACGATGTCCAAAGTATTGGAGAAAACGATTCTCGTCAGATTCCAAGAACACTGTCTAGCAAATGACCTTTTTCGGGAAGAGCAGTTTGGCTTTCGTGCTGCCCACTCCTGTCCGATGCAAATATGGAAGCTCGTTGAAGACCTGAGCACCCTCCTGAACCTCTCCAGGTACTGTGGGGTGGTATTTCTCGATGTCAGTAAAGCTTTTGACCCGTCTCTACAAAACGATCAGAGACGGGTTCCCTGCCGATTTGATTTTGTTGGTGAAATCCTTTTTTGACGGCAGATCCTATCAAGCCAAAGTTGGAGAAAATCTTTCCACGCCCTGTGTTGTAAAGGCCGGTGTCCCTCAGGGTTCTGTCCTCGGGCCTGTGCTATTTAATTACTATGTACATGATTTCCCGAAATCCGATAATTGTAATCTGTATTTTTATGCGGATGATACTGCCATTATGACATGGGCACACCAGCCGGCTCACGTAATCACTCGGCTGCAGTGCGCCTTGAAGCAGTTCGAAGACTGGCTTAACTGCTAGAAGTTGAACCTTAACATCGCAAAGTGCAAGGCTTTGTACCTCAAGGCATACAATGCCAACAGGCTATTTATATACATGGCTAACCAGTCAGGTTCCAATTAACCAGATACATGGAAGGTCCAATGTCCAATCAGATAAATTATCTTGTACAGTGATTACTTATTTTTTTAAAAAGTAGTATAAGCCAATAGGGTAAATTATATAGAAAAAACATCAGATTAACGGTAATATATATTCAGTGACTCATATTGCAAAGCCGAGAAAGTAAATAATAAGAAAATGCATAAAATATTAGTAGGAAGCCAGAATAATGTAGAATAATAAGAATAAAATTAACAATAAATAAATATCCAACATAAACATTATATGTGTTCTAGAAGCTTAATCTAATCTTGAAGGTTCAAACGACCCTTATCACCATTCATGGATATTTCCTTCTGTATTTTCCTAACCTCCAAAGACTCCAAAAAATTGAGCTTACGCCAATCGCCGGTCTTGTGGAGGATCTGATAATTGTTAAATATTGTTCCATGTCCGGTGGAGAACGCATGGTGTGCGAAGCTAGAGGCCTGTGGCTTGTAGTTTCGGATATGTCTGAAGTGTTCTTCTATCCTTGTGGCAATCTTCCTCCTCGATTGTCCCACGTACACAGCTTCACATCTTCCACACTTCAATTTGTAGACACCAGCACACTGATCATCGGGTATTTTATCCTTAACAGATCCCAGTAATTTCTTCAGTGTGTGTAAGCTTTTGTATGCAACACGGTATCCAAACCTTCTTGCAATTTTGTCGAGTCCTTATTGCAGTGAGTGGCAGTTTTAACGCCTTTATGATCATATGCTGGAAGGCGGCAACCTTGTGGGTGAAGCAATGATTAAGCAATGATTAAGCAAAATAAGTAATCACTGTACAACATAATTTATCTGATTGGACCTTAAACCTTTATTTGGAACCTGATTGGTTAGCCATGTATATAAATAGCCTGTTGGCATTGTATGCCTTAGTCATGTTGAAAAATGAGTGCGTAGCACTGGAAATACGTATTCATGGTGAATAAACCTTGTTGTGGAAAAGCGGTGGCGTCTTGTTTTTGCTGATTTCATATCCACAGGTATTCTGGTTACTTTTTTTATTTCTCTATAGGTCTGATCTACTCTACCCTTACATTAATCTTGAGGGTCCAGATGACCCAGTACGGCTGATGAGCAGATTACATCAACCAAGGGCCTGCTGATGATGGAGATGGCTAACAGGACCACCCATTTATTGGTGATCACTATGATTACTAGTGCGTTATCTGATACCAGCTCGGACGTCACCCGGGTTACCAAGGTCCGCGCTCGTGGGTTAGGCAGAGGCTCACGTTCGAAAAATTGCCACAATCTCCCAGGGCCACTGGTGGCGAAAGCAGCACAGCCCCTGTTCGGCTACTGCAATGCCACAACCTGTCCCTAGTGTTTCAAGAGCTTCTTTGCCCTCGACCACTAAGGCAGGCAAGCCACGCCAACGCATGAAATGGACCAATGACATAAACCATTTTATCATGCCAGCCTACCTACGCAGTCGCTAAATTGGAAACTGACACAACAGCTTACAGAAAACGGCTATATAACATTTTCAAAGAGACATATCCTTACATAACAGTCACTGAACAACGCATTGCAGATCAGCGTCGCACAATTGTTATGAACAATTTAATACCCTTACCCACGCTACAGAAAATAAAGCAAGAAGTTCCACAACAGCTACAAGGACACGAGCTATCTACATAAACCGACATTCAACACACAGATTCAAACACTAACATTGACATCACTAATGAACTTGTAGAACACACACTCAACAATGAACTTCACCATGATATTCATTCATAACACAACATGAATACCAATCTTACTGAAACATTAAATGACACCCTACAAAGATACCTTACAGTTTACACGGAAACAGATCCCACACAAAGACCAGGTATACCTAAAATAAACATAAACAGCAAAACAGGGGAAATTTTATCTTACATGAATACACATATCTTACCACAGTACATTGAAGAAAATGTATCTTTAGAATACATACACCTACTTATTTACGCTGGAGCTATTACAGTTATATCCACACTGGGTAGGAAACCAATCCATAAACACACACAAAAATTATACATCCAACAGAAACCTAAATGGCAAAAGCAGATTGAGTCTGAGATTGACAAAATCTGCAAGGAGTTAGGTAGACTTACACCTCAGGCAGTTATTTAAGAAGAATAAAAATTACACCAGACATGAGCAGCACAATCAACACATTACAGAATATATGGACACATTAAAACAAAAGTTAGCTGCAAAAACACAACGATTGAAGAGATACAAAACATGCACTCAGCGCAAACAGCAGAACAAGTTATTCGCAAACAATGAAAAGACATTCTATAACCATATCGGTGGAAGGATGGATCAAAATACTGTTCCTATTAACTAAACAGGTGTTGGCCTTACAGTATAACAGAGGGATATCAAGAGTTCCAACTAGTTTCGCCATTTATTCCCGGCTTTGTCAAGGATATACAGCAAGAGGCATGCAAGCCTTTATATATACAGAACAGTGGTATAAGTTAAGCAATGAGCGTAAATACACACAAGAACCAATAGGATATAAAGCAAGGGGGCCAATGAGAAAAAGGACATAATGGCCAGTAGAATAAAATAGAAAAAATACAAAAAAAATTTAAGATACACAAAAGAGAAGTTGTACAGAGATGGTGCGTTTAACGCGGACCGAAAAGAGAACATATCCGGTTGTCCGAAGACAAGAGAATTAACATAAAAAAACCATAATAAAATAAAGGGGTAAGAAACTTACAAAATGCAGAAGAAACATAAAATAGAGAAAACGAGAGAAACATAATAAATGGCGAAACTAGTTGGAACTCCTGATATCCCTCTGTTATACTGTAAGGCCACCACATGTTTAGTATTCTATAAGCAGTTAAACAAAGATTATACACAGAGACAAAACGCTAGTCTGCCAACACAAACAGAACTCCACCATTATTGGTCGTCTCTTTGGTCTATCTCAGTTGAACATAATAGGAAAGCTAGCTGGATCAGAGAAGAGGAGCAATTAGCATCCACACTACCAAACATGCCTTATACTGACACAACAGCAAATGAACTCTCACAAGTCATTAAACGTACTCACAATTGAAAGGCTCCAGGTGTAGATAGGATTCAGAACATTTGGTATAAGCGTTTAACCTGTTTGCATCTGGCCCTTGCAAAACAGATCTCCAACACTTTGCAAACACCACAGACTGCCACATTTTCTCACACAAGGAATAACATACATGGTACCAAAATCACATAACACTATAGAATCCACACGTTATAGACCTATCACATGCCTGCCTACATTTTACAAAATAATAACTGCCTGTATCGCAAACAAAATTTATACACACATACACACAAACAACATTCTCACTGAGCAACAAAAGGGATGCCGTAGAAATCACATGGGTTGTAAGGAGCAACTCCTGATAGACAGTGTGGTCCTACGGCAAACTTACAATAAACATCGACACCTCCATGAAGCCTACATTGATTTCAAAAAGTCCTTTGATAGTGTCCCACACTCATGGCTTTTATATACACTAAGATTATATAAAATAAACCCTACACTTATCACATTTTTAGAAAGTACAATGCTGCATTGGAGAACTACACTACACCTCACACTCAACAGTGAAACCATCACGACTGACAAAATATAGATTAACCGGGGCATTTTCCAGGGTGTCTCACTGAGCCCACTCTGGTTTTGTCTTGCACTAAATGCACTTTCCAACAGACTGAACAGCACAACTTACGGCTACACAATTAAACATAATAAAAGTTGCCACTACACGCTTTCACACTTACTCTACATGGACGACATGAAAATCTACGCATCCACACAAACATAATTGCACCAATTACCTGACATTACACAAACTTCTTCAAAAGACATACGAATGCAATTTGGGTTGGACAAATGCAAAACCATTCACATTGAAAATGGAGTAATCAGGGAAGGGGGCTTCACATTAGACAAACCAGAACACATTGCTGCTATGGAATATGACGAATTTTACAAATATCTAGGATTTAAGCAAGCCAAGCTTCTGGAGCATAAACACATAAAGTATACACTCACTAAACAATATCTTCATAGGCTACAGACAATACTTAAAACTCATTTAAATTCCAGAAATTTAAACAAGGCTATCAATGCTTAGTCAACGCCAATACTCTCCTACTCCTTTGGAGTCATACAGTTGACAAACACGGATCTTAAGGGACTTGAAAGGAAACAACGTAAACTACTTACAAAGAACAGAAAGCACCATTCACACGCAGCTATTGAAAGACTCACCCTGCCTCCTTCAGAGAGAGGCAGAGATCTTATTTACATAATAGCTCTACACCAGAAACAGGCTCAATCACTCAGAGAATTCTTTTACTCTAAACAACACACATCGCCATTACACAAAGCAGTCTGCATGGCTGATACAAAATACACACCTCTGAATCTGAACAACAGGCAGAACACCAATAACACTCCTACAACATGCACTAAACTTCAATCATGGCTCGGAAAGCAATCCCACGGTAGACATCCTTCCCACCTCAACCAGCCACACGTCGACAAAAAAGCGTCGAACATTTGGTTGAGTGAAGAGAGTCTCTTTGGGGAAACTGAAGGAACCATGACTGCCATACAAGACCAGGTTATTAACACTAAAAGCCACAGAAAACTTTATCAAAGATTTGACTGATGGGTCTTGCAGGAAAAACCATATCGCAGAGGAAACCATCCAACACGTCATATCCAGTTGCAAAATACTCACGCAGACAGATTATATACACAGACATAACCAGGTAGCCAACATCATACATCATCATCTAGCTAAGATACACAAGCTAAGGGACATTCACACTCCATACTATAAATACCGGGTGTTCAATTTATCTGAAGACATTGAAATATCTCGAGAACCACACATCGGATCAAAAAAAGTGTGGAATGAAAAATGTTCGTCTCGAAGGTGGGGGAGGGAGAAGTTAAAAAAATTAAATGGGAACCCCCATTTTTTTTATTGCAGATTCGGGTTCTCCAGAAAAAATTACCCCAATTTGACTTACGATTCGAGTCATTTCGGTCACAGATGGCGCTGTAATCGACAAAAATCTAAAATGGGTAAAAAATTGTTGAAAAATGGCGATATCTCAAGAAATAGGGTGGACAATTATGGTGTCATTAAGTATCATTTGTAAGAATATCATAAAAATTTAATTTTATTTTGCTGATCTGATATCTATTTCTTGAGATATCGCCATTTTTCAACGATTTTTTACGCATTTTGGATTTTTGTCGATTACAGCGCCATCTGTGACCGAAATGACTCGAATCGTAGGTCAAATTGGGGTAATTTTTTCTGGAGAACCCGAATCTGCAATAAAAAATGGGGGTTCCCATTTAAATTTTTTAACTTCTCCCTCCCTCACCTCCAGGGGGTGGGGGTGGGGGGTCGAGTTTGATATCATTAAATGTCCCCCTTCAATGTCTTCAGATAAATTGAACACCCGGTATATCCCTGACACTGTCTTAGAGATCACCACACATAAACTATATTTTGACAGAGCTATAATCACTGACAAAACTATCTCTCATAACAGACCAGACATTACACTAGTAGATAAGCAAACCAAAGTGACTTACATAATTGATATCTCCATCCCCAACACACACAATTTACAAAAGACATACACTGACAAAATCACTAAATATACGGATCTTGCACACGAAATAAAACGCCTTTGAGGAGTTAACAGAGTAGACATTGTTCCTATCGTTCTACCTGCCACTGGGGTTATTCCACACTCGCTACACAAAGGCATGTCAACACTAAATTTAAACCCACACTTATACAAAAACTTACAGAAAGCCACGATTCTAAACACCTGTCACATAGTAAGGAAATTCCAACACCCAAACACCCACGAGTGCATAACTTTCCCTCCCTCGCATTTGAGTCCCTTGGGCTTGGCCCTCTTTTGGGTCCGCCTCTTGGATTGGCTTCCGGACTTGATCCGAGTATGGCTTCCACAATCAAAATAATAATAATAATAATAATAATAATAATAATAATAATAATAATAA
>JAHWFO010049600.1:67066-97204 GCA_023313115.1 Rhysida immarginata
AATAATAATAATAATAATAATAATAATAATAATAATAATAATAATAATAATAATAAAAACATTCTATAAGTAGTTAAACAAAGACTATACACACACAAAAAACAAGATCTGCCACAACTCAAAAAGCAATCCAACATTGGTCGTCTCTTTGGTCTGTCTCACTTGAACATAATAGGGAAGCTAGCTGGATCAGGGAAGAGGAGCAATCAGCATCCACACTACCAAACATACCTTACACTGATATAACACCGCATGAATTCTCACAAGTCATTAAAATACTCACGATTGTAAGGCTCCAGATGTAGACAGAATTGAGAACTTCTGGTATAAGTGCTTCACCTGTTTGCATCTGATCCTTGCAAAAAAGATTTCCAACATTTTGCAAACATCAAAAAGCAATGCCACACTTGCTCACACAAGGAATAACGTGCATGGTACCAAATTCGCATAACACTACAGACCCCACCTATCACATGCCTGCCAGCACTTTATAAAATAATTACTTACTGTATTGCAAATTAAACATAGACACACATAGACACAAACAAAATACCGAATGATCAACCAAAGGGATGCCGTATAAATCACATGGGTTTTAAAGAGCAACTCCTGATAGTGAGTGTGGTCCTACGGCAAACTCACAATAAAATCAACACCTCCATGAAGCCTACATTGATTGCAAAAAGGCCTTTGATAGTTTCCCTCACCCTTGGCTTTTATACACACTAACATTATTCAGTGCGTTTCGTAATTGTTGTCTCGTCTTTAGGTCCAAATAACGACTCAAGGGGAACAGATTGGGGGAAAATGAATATTGATTATTTGGTTTTAATGTCCCCTAATTCAGAATAAAAACATTTCGCGTCCCTGGGGGTGAAGGGGTAAATTTTGAAAATTTTAATTTTGTAGGGGTGGGGGTTAGACCCCATGTGTTATTTAGAAAGTTGCAGGGCATCATGTAAAATGTGGGTTTAGCAAAAAACCCGGTGAAAATAATCTCATCTCCTACCGTTTATCGAGTGGGTAAAGTGAAATGTATGGCTAGCTAATGTAGACCAAAACAGAAAAACTCATTTTCCTTTTACCATGTACAGTTTTCAAATTTCATAATGTTTTTCCTGGGGGGAAAAGCCCGGTCAGGTTTATTAGCTTTTCAGGGTAACGACTCATTCATTCTCATTAATTTTCCAAATGTAGGCCCTACTTTTTCTAATAAGTATGGTTTTTGTCCACATCGGCTAGCCATACCTTTCACTTTACCCACTCGATAAAGGGGGCAGGGCATGAGATTTTTTCACCGGGTGTTTTTGCTAAACCCACATTTTACATGATGCTCTACAACTTTCTAAATAACACATGGGGTCTAACCCCTACCCCTACAAAATTAAAATTTTCAAAATTAAAATTTTAAAAATTTACCCCTTCATCCCCAGGGACGCGAAATGTTTTTATTCTGAATTAGGGGACATTAAAACGAAATAATCAATATTCATTTCCCCCAATCTGTTCCCCTTGAGTCGTTATTTGGACCTAAAGACGGGACACCAATTATGAAAAACCCTGTATAAAATAAACCCTACACCTATATTTTTAGAAAGAACAATGGTGCATTGGGGAACTACACTACACCTCACACTCAACAGGTTTCGTAGCGACGAGCTGCCCTCTCTTTGGGCCTTTTCTATCCTTTAGTTCCAGGGACTACTCGAAAACCCGTCTTCGGAGGGTACTAAGGAGATGAGAAGTGATGTGGCGCGCGCGCGCTCTTCCTAGACGATAAAAAACAAATAAGCGAACAGTGAAACTATTACGACTGACAAAATACAGATAAATCGTGGCATTTTCCAGGGTGACTCACTGAGCCCACTCTGGTTTTATCTTGCAATAAATCCACTGTCAAACAGACTGAACAGCATTACTTACGGCTACATGATTAAACACAATAAAGGCTGCTTTCACGTTGACTCTACATGGACGACATGAAGATCTACGCCTCCACACAAACACAATTGCACTAGTTACCTGACATTAAACACACTTTTTCAAAAGACATACACATGCAATTTGGGTTGCATAAATGCAAAACCATTCACATTGAAAATGTAGTACTCAAGGAAGGGAGCTTCACTTTAGAAGAACCAGATCACATTGTTGCTATGGAAAATTCTGAATTTTACAAAAATCTAGTATTTAAATAAGCCAAGCATCTGGAGCACAAGCACATAAAGAATATACTTACAAAACAATATCTTCATAGACTAGAGGCAATATTTAAAACACATTTATAAGGAGAGTTCACAAAGAAACGAGCCGTAGTCTGGAATGTGCAAACCGGTGAGAGAATGGTGATATCGTTGCGTGTGTAACAGAGTGGTTCCGACAAGAGCGCGGAAGTTCACAGCCCGCTGCTAGAGGGTGACAGTGGAAGTCACGTGACTATAAAAAGGAAGTAGAAGCAAGCGTCAATCGTCCAATAGTCATTCGCGTTGTATAAGAAGTGAATAAGTGAAATGGAGGCGTCAAAAGAAGAGCAAAGAGGTGTTGTTCATTTTCTGACAGCGGAAGGAGTAGGGGGAACGGACATTCATCGAAGAATGTCACAAGTGTATGGTGAAAACTGCATGTCCCTTGCAAGGGTAAAGGCGTGGAACAAGCGGTTCAGGGAAGGATGGGTGTCCTCCGCCGATGATGCACGATCTGGAATATCTCTCCCTGCGATTACGCCATTTTTGGTCCTTTAAAAAAGGCTCTGAGGGGCAAACGATTCACTTCGGACGACGACTTCAAGCATTACGCGCAGCCCCGGGAATTTTACGAGATAGCCATTCACCGCCTTGTGGCGCAGTGGGACAAGTGCCTCAACAGCCAGGGCCAATACCTCTGGCGTACAGATACTAGTTTCTGTTCATAGACCTCCGGCTCGTTTCTTTTTGAAAGCTCCTTATAAATTCCAGAAATTTAATCAAGGCCATCGATACTTATGCCACCTTAAAACTATCCTACTCTTTTGGAGTCATACAATGGACACGCACATCTTGAGGGACTTGATAGGAAAGAACTGTTTACATATCACAGAAAGCACCATTTGCTCACAGCTACTAAAAGACTTACCCTGCCTCGCTCAGGTTGAGGCAGAGGTCTTATATTGATATAATAGATCTACACCAGAAACAGACCCACTCACTTAGAATTTGCTAACAACGACAAATGAAACCACTTAGTAACCCAGAGAATTCGCCTTTGTTAGCATATTCGTCTTGTCCACAGCTTATTTACTTTATTATTCAGAGAATTAAACAACACATATCACATTACACAAAGCAGTCTGTATGGCTGATACAAAACACACACCTTTGAATCTGAACAGCGTGTAGAACACCATAACATACCTACAACATGCACTAAAACTTCAATCATGGCTCAGAAAGCAATTCTACGGTAGACATCCAGCCGCAACGTCGACAAAAAAAGCGTCGAACTTTTGATTGAGTGAAGGGAGCCTCTTTGGGGAACTGAAGAAACCATAATTGCCATACAAAACCAGGTTATCAACACTAAAAGCTACAGCGAACATATCAAAGATTCGACTGATGGGTCTTGCAGGAAATGTCATATCGTAGAGGAAACCATCCAACACGTCATATGCGGTTGCAAAATACTCACGCAGACAGATTACTTACGCAGACATAACCAGATTGCCAACATCGTATGTCAACATCTAGCTAGAATACATAAGCTTAGGGACATCCACACACCATACTATAAATATATTCCAGACACTGTCTTAGAGAACACCATACCTAAAACTATATTTTGAGAGAGCTAAAATATACCTCATAACACTGACAAAACTATACGTCATAACAAACCAGACATTACACTAGTAGATAAGCAAAAAAAAAAGACCTACATAATTGATGTCTTCATCTCCAATACACACTAAAAATCACTAAATGTCCGGATACTTAGATAATGGTAAATAGTGTGTGTCCGTTGATATTCCCTTCCCCCAAAAGTCTTCAAATAATCAAGATCTAATTAGAAAAGATGTATTTTAAAAGTAATATAAACAATATTTTTACATGAACCATTTTAGGTCGTAAAATTTAAGCACCTTAACCGTTTTTTTTTCTAGAAAAGGCCGTTTTGTTCTTTAGTTGCTGCAATTGCCTTTACTGTTTACATATTTATTGATTTTGTCGAACTCATCGTGGAAATTGCAATTATGGTAAGCTTCAAACAAATTTATGGGTTTTAGAGCTCTGAAATTACAAATTCACTCGGACTTCAATCATTCCATGTGACCTCGCCGAGATGGTATGCTTGTATGAGGTGATTTCTATTATTTTAGAGGATCAGAGGCTTTTTTCTTTTTACATTTTTATTATTCTATCGACAGCTGTCCTCTTTTCGTTTATCAGTTCATTACAAAAGTTCTTGAATGTTTTCGGTGATACATTTGCATTTACATTCAAGTTATTCATCAAAATAATCCCCCTAAAATCAATAACATGGGTCTTCAAAAAGTACGTAATACGTAAATCCCAAGTCAAATGTAGAAATGTTTGGTTTTTGGAGGTGAAAAAAACTCTTACAACTCTATTTTAAAGGCATGACGATGTTCAAACTGTTGTATGCGTAATCCAATAATCTGAAGAGGTAATAGTCTATAAAAGAGACGTCAAGTGTATATGGAGGACGTCAAATCTTCCCAGGGCAAATCTATTTACAGGGGGTTGCAAAAATATACAGGACAGTTCTGCTGGGTAACCTATAGTTTCAGGGGCCGTGTCAGGGGCCGTGTCACAAAGTATTGTGAGCAAGGGCGAGCGCGATCGCAGCCTTACAAATGGAACGTCTGCTTCTAAAGTGCAGCCTCAGGCGTCATCTGTTGCCAGTACTAATATTAATATTATTATTAATAACTCTTATCGGCATGTACGGTGTAACAGTGGCAATAGATGGGGCAAAAAGCCTGAGGACGGAAGAGGGGGGCATTTGCGCGATAGCGCGCCTTTTGAGAGGCGGGCGCAGCGAAAAAGACAATCAATGGGAGTGCACGAGTCAGCCGTTCGAGTAGGTCGTCAAGCACGAGTTCCGCGCGAAGAAAGCCATTCATAGAACGTTATTACGCACGACTTTTCATATGAATTCAGCGTCTTGTTTAGTGGCAACATGAAGAACGGTGATTGTGAGAGCCCTGCGAGTGCCCATCGTTTCAGCGAACGACGGAGAAGTCAGAGCTCTCCCGGTATTGGAGTGTGGTCGTCGTTTTGTGAACCAGCGCTCGTCGAGGGTAGCACCAATTCTTACTACGTTAGCAACAGCGTTCCGGCGTCGGGTCGAGTGGCAACTGGTCGTGCCTCCTCGTCAATTCAGCAGGAGGAACCTGGTAGTGATCGCCAACCTCGCCAGACCCTTATTGAGAGGTGCCGCTACGTGGAAAGCCGACTCTGCAAGCCAGGAGACGGATGGCTGGACATTAATCGCCCCATGGGGCTTGGCAGCTTTCATTAACGAAGATTTGGGCGCCTATTATCCAACTCGGAGGATCAGCATTTGCTGGCCTCCCATCAAACGCAGTGCGTCGCTGCATTAGAAGTAAGGGTTCCCGTTGTCCAATGTATGTTCCTTCATCCTCAGAAGCTCATCCCGGATTATTCATATTCAAGTAGGTCTTCGGACCATTATTTTTGATATTGCGCATTAAGAGCTTGTTTTCTACTACATCTTGCGTTGTGGTAGTGCGGGCTCTTTGAGCTCCAGTTTTTTCTGATACGCCGTCCCGGGCGTCATCATCTGTCATTCTGTTTTGTAACTTTTATTGTTACAGTTTTTCGGGCAACGTCCTTAGCAGGCGCCATTTTCTTTGTAAAGAAGCCATTGTGGTCTCCTCAGGGTGAATCCTCGTGTTAGAGAACGCCCTCTTCCTGGAGCCTGCTCCAGGTTTCGAGCAGTTATGTATTGCCATAATATTATTTCTGTATTAATTGTGTATGTATTAATAAATATAAAATTTAATATGTCTACATAGCTGTCTCTTTTCCTTTAGTTAAGCTCATTTCCACTGCGCTCTAATTTTACCCGTGACAGGCCGCTTCATGAAATTATAATTGGAAATTTTTTTTTAAAGACTAAATCATTAGATGGTCAGTGAGGGTTTTAATGGTACGCTTACCTCAGCTGTTCGAATTAATGATGAAAAATAGGAAAGAAAATTCCGCAGCCTGGGTAAAATTCGAACATCATTAATTCGAACAGCTGAGGTAAGCGTACCATTAAAACCCTCACTGACCATCTAATGATTTATTCTTTAAGAATTTACGCCTTAGTTAAGATAGTCCCAGCCTGCGAACTAGGTAACTGCTCTAAACAAGCCCTAAAGTCATGCAAATAGCGGTCCGCTTTCATGGCCGCAGTGGCGCAATTGGTTAGCGCGTTGGCGGTCCGAGCCAAAGGTTCCTGGTTCGAATCCAGGCTGCGGAATTTTCTTTCCTATTTTTCATCAAAAATTTTTTTTGTTAACCTATTTACGCCGAAATTGGTAAAAATGGAAAATGAGACTTCATATCTTAAATTTATATTCTATAGCATGTAAAGACACAAAAAATAATTTACTAAGATATAAAAAATTACAAGAATATAATTAAAAAAGGGACTTAAAAAAACTAATAAAATTTAAAGATTACTAAATAACAAAGCTTCTGACAATTTAGGTAATCTCAAGTCCACTGTCTTGGCAATAATTTTCACACCTCGTAGAAACGGACTTAATTGTTTATTTTTTATTTTTATTATGCGTCTTGCAAGGTTTAGTTTGGTTTGTTTGGTATTAACGTCCTTTTCAACGGCTATGGTCATTTCAGGACGGCGTTATAGGGCCGCAAATTTTGCCTCGCAAGGGTTCTTTAACGTGCAGCTGTCTTGCAAGGGAATCCCACGTAGCCTATCCGCTTTAACAATGGAATCTTTGTATGGCTACGTATGCTCAAATTTTTTCGTTTTCGCGGTTTATTTTGAAAGAAACAAAATTTCGCACTCTCTTATTTTGCAAGCATGTATAGTAGCTTCAGATGAGAAATATATTTCAATATGGTGGAAATCTGTGACATACATGTTCGAGAGATTCTCTTGTTAGTGGACAAAATTATTTCTCTTAAGTCATAATGCTTTGCTTATTTAAAACAGGTGGTTAAAATCGTTTGTATGTGTCGCGTATGATTACTATATTTGTCCATAATACAGTTTAGGGTGCTTTGTAGAGGGATCCAAGGAATATCATTCCATTTTTAATACAGTTAAACAAGAAATAGTTCTCTCGAAAATTAGTGATTATCATAGGTGGTTGAATTAGTAATCGTTTAGAATTTCTACTCTCTGATGTAAGAGTTAACCAGTTATTTATACACTGAGGGAGCATATTATTATGACCACCCTGTCATTATCTCGTTGGGCCACCTTTTGCCTTTAATACTTGTTGATTCTTCGTGGCATTGATTCCACGGGATGTTGGAAGGCATAGATGGATAGCACGGTCTAGTTGTGCTAGATTGGGGGGTGTTGGATCCAGCCGTCTGATGGTTCTTTCGACTTCGTCCCACAAATGCTCAACTGGAGTGAGATCTGGGGATTGTGGGGGCCACCGAAAGTAAGGTAAAATTCCCCTCATGTTCCTGGAACCACTCCTGCACAATACGAGCTCTGTGGCATGGCGCATTGTCTTGCTGGAAGTAGCCATCACCATTGGGGTACGCCATCAACATGACAGAGTGGACTTGATCGGCGACGATACGTAGGTATGCTGTGCCATCCAGACGTTTTTCAACACGTATTAACGGACCCAATGCATGCCAGGAAAACATTCCCCAGATCATAACAATGCCCGCACCGGCCTGAAGGGTTGTACTCATGCATGCGGGTTCCATGCTTTCGTGCTGTTTCCGCCAGATTCTCACGCGGCTGTCTGCATGATGTAACTGGAATCGTGACTCGTCAGACCACATTATTTGTTTCCACTGCTCGATAGTGCAGTCCTTGTGCTCCTGAGCGAATTGGAGTAGTTTCCGCTTGTTGGCTGTCTTCGGCTTCCGTATCCCATGCGATGCAGCGTGCGGCGGACAGTGCATTCAGAGACCGTTTTAGAAGACCCCTGATTAAGGTCAGCAGTGATTTTATGCACAGTTGTCCTTCTGTTATACTTTACCAGTCTTGTCAGTCTCCGTTTTGTCCAATCATCAACTATCCGCTGGCGGCCACAACGCGAACGTTCAGACTCCGTCTTCCGGCTAACCGTCCAGTCTTTAAATACTTTAACGACGGCTACTCTTGAGCACCCCACGAATGCTGCTGTTTCGCTGATACTCGCTTCATAGCTCCGAGCACTTACAATCATCCCACGTTCGAAGGCTGTTAAATCGCGTCGTTTACCTATGGTTGAAGAATGGAACACGTCTACGGTTATCGACGACACTGAGCTTCCCTGTTTATATTGGTCCGGACCGCTAGCAACATTGTGGCGACGTCCGTGCGCGCAATGGCATAAACATGTCAGGTGGTCATAATAATATGCTCACTCAGTGTAAAGTGTGCTGGATGAGAGTCATGGTTAAACGCCTTAATTCTTTAAGATTATGGAATACTGAAAACTCTTTAGTGTTTAATACTGGAAAAACTAAACTCATGTTTTTACACCAACGCAATAAGCGTAATGTTCCCCTTTCACCATCCATCTATTATGGTAATAGCCTTATTTTCAACCACTACTACTTTTTCCTACCTTGGTCTTATACTCTCTCCTGATTTATCCTGGGATATTCATATTGAATCTCTATTATCTAAACTCAATTGGAAACAAGGTATTATCTCCAGACTTTTCTATTTTCCCCCGCAAATTCTTCGATTACTTTATTAGTCATGGATCCACTTCTCAATTTGATTGACTGATTTATTGCTACCAAAGACAAGGATAAAGGTAGCTCGGTGCCACACAGGAATCCCCACCAAGGCACCGAGAACAAAGACAAAAGCAAATCAAAAAAAAAAAAACCCAAAAAAAACATTAAGTATATATTAATGAAGTTATGGATAAAATTATATAATTATATAAAAGAAAATATTATAAAAACAATCCAAATTACTCTTAGCATTATGCAGTTGATTAAAACAAGATAAAATTTTGAATAATAAATTAAAATTAAAGCAAGGAATATAAAACAATTCTCGATTTCTAAACCGTGTATTTCAATTAAAGTTAAGTAAGCCAAACAAAAAGAACTATCAATCTTTCCATTAATGATATTAACAAGAAATTTTAAAATCTCCGCATGAAAGATGTCAACACAATCACAAATGTTCAAATCATGCATGATCTGAGAAAAGGAGTAAACACCAATTCTAATATAGCGGTAAAAATAAAGTTTTGCGAATAGACTTTATACACTTTATAAAGTCTATTCTTGACATGGTTTGATGCAAACCCCCAAATTACTATTCCACACCGAATGACCGGTATAATAAGGGTAATAAATAATTTAATAAAAAAATTGCCACACTTAAAGCGTGAGGTCAGGTTACGAATCACGCCTAATTTAAATAGTGCGTTCTTGCACAATCTGTCCACATGGTCACCAAAGATTAACTTACGGTCAAGGAATACCCCAAATCTCAAATACTTTCAACCCTTTCAATCAAAGTCTCATTGACAGTATAATAAAATAAAATAGGTTTAATTTTCTTAGTAAAGGTAATAACCTTAGTCTTACCATTATTAATAATCAGCCCATTATCTAGGCACCACTTAGAAAAAGTATCAACCTTGACCTGTAAAATATCAGAATCAGACCGAGTGATAACCTGCTGGAATAGCTTTAAATCATCTGCAAACATGGAGGCTCCTGGCCCCAGCATCGTCAGGACATCATTAACATAGATGTCGAACAGTATTGGGTAGCTACCCTGAGGAACCCCTCTTAAAATGCGAAAACAAGAACGAGAAATAAAATTTCCTATCTTAATGCATGCTGAGCGATCTAATTTTCTGGGGTCATACTACTAACGTTAATCTTAACCGGCTTTTTAAATTACAAAAATGGTTTCTTCGTACTTTTCTAAATATCCCATATTTCTTCTCGTACTATTTTATTGTAAGCCACCTTCAATTTTTCTTGAGTATATTTGGATAATATTGCCCAAATGGGTAAACCATACGTAATATTTGCTTTTCAGAATAACTATGATTTCTTTTCTTGTCAAAGTTCGTCTGAATGGCCGAACCAAGAAACGTAGTCTATTAAGTTGACAAATCAGCGTCTCTGTATGGGCGATAAAGTTAAGTTTATCAAAAGTGACTCCTAGAATTTTTTATGTCTTTAGATGAATTGGCTTCTTACAAGTAGATATAACTAGGTGAGTCGTTTTATCCTTATTACGCGTATCATACTTCTTTGCTGGAACCAATGAGAAAGTTTATCCGTATCCTATTTGATATCCTGCTCTAACTGATGTTCCGTAATTCTATTATAGGTCTTCAACAAATGCTTTTACGTCAAATGAGACGGATAACGAAGCAACTGGGGCCAATATTGTAGCAAATAGGATATTACTGTACGCGAGCCATGGGATATTCCTTGCGTTGATGGACAGTTGAAGGTGTGCTGGTTGCATCTAATGCTATTCATGAGATTCGTAAATACGAGGCGTGTTTTTTAAGTAAGGTCCGTTTGAACATAAGTACACAACGAAAGGTTCTTTCAAAAAAGTAAATTTATTTTCAGAAAGTACATACTTCACCCTATTTTTCGACATAGTTGCCAATTTTGTTCAAACATTTATCATACCTCTTAACCAATTTTAAAATACCCTCTTCATAGAAACTTGCCGCCTGCTCTGATAACCAAGAGTTCACTGCCGTTTTCACGTCGTTGTCATCATTGCCACTGAGGTGATGTTTGAGGTGGAGGAACAGATGGTAATCGCTCGGCACAAGATCAGGACTGTAAGGTGGGTGGTCTAAAACTTCCCAGCCAAAACTGCCCAATAAATCGCGGGTTTGATGTGCAGTGTGAGATCTTGCATTGTCATGAAGGAGGGCAATTCCCTTCCTCAGCATGCCGCGTCTTTTGTTTTGTATCGCTCTGCGTAGCTTTCCCAGGGTTTGGCAGTATACTTCTGCGTTGATAGTGGTTCCTCGTTGCATGAAGTCGACCAACAACACACCATGCCTATCCCAAAACACCGACGCTATGATTTTGCGCTGGGACAGAGTCTGTTTGGCCTTCACCTTTACAGGCGAGTGTGTGTGTCTCCATTCCATGCTCTGTTGCTTCGATTCGGGCGTGATATGCGAAACCCATGTTTCGTCTCCAGTTACGATCTGACTCAAGAAGCCGTCACCTTCTTCGTTATAACGAGTCAAGAACTTCATCGCACACTCAAATCTTTGGTTTTTGTGGTCCTCTGTTAGGAGTTTCGGGACCCAACGGGAGCACAGTTTCCTGAACTTTAGGTGTTCATAGTCTTAAACATTTTGAAAGCACAGAACAGAACCGTACAGGTTAGCTACAGAGCTGAAATTGAGCACAGCTGTTCCCGAGGCATGCCGGTACACGATGCACGCGCTCGTTGCGATAGGCGCGCGAACTACTAGTGTCTACAACAAAACGGACCTTACTTAAAAAACACGCCTCGTAGATCACAGTTTAACAATAAACTTCTGCCGGAAATACCATGCGCTTCAAGTTCTTCAAATAATTTCCCTCGAGGAATTGTATTAAAGGCTTTTGCAATATCAACACCAACTATAACATAGATCTGATTTTTATCAATGGCTTCGACCGCTTCCATCAAAATTGATAGTAATAATTCTTGCGGTGTTGTATTGGGTCGGCCACCATATTGAGTTTTAGGTAGTTGTGCTCATAGGTAAGTCATGGACCGAAAGATAATTTTATAGATGGAACGTGATACCGAAATAGGTCGAAAATTTTTTAAAGTCATTTTCTTTCCCTGCTTTAAAAATCGGTCGTATAAGAGCATGTTTTAATATCTTCAGGAAATGCCCCGTCTCCCATATACACATTATAATATGCGCTAGAAGACAATTATCATAATATCCCCAGTTTTTCAGCTTTATAATTATGTCATCATTAGAATTCTGTTTTAGCCTATTTGTTCTCATTACCCAGAATATTTCATGTGGTAGGTTAATAGGTCTGCCTTAATGGTAGGAAGTTGATTTTAGTTCAACGATTTGTCAATCCATGTAAGACATTCGATGGCCACATCATCTTTTAATTTTGTGTTATTTTTCTTGCGTCCTCTACACACATATTTCCACAGGTCAAAGTAATTATTTTTGGATGTAAAATATTGTCATTTGTTGACTCGGCACTTGTTTAAAAGGTGACAATATGAAATGATAACGATGAAAAATTTTGAATTTTGAAGGTTTCAAGAATTTGAAGTTTGAAATTAAGGTCCGAAAAGTTCACAATAAAAATTTCGAGGAAATGAAAATGCAGTCCAATAAATAACCATCCACTGTTAATTTTAATTTTTACTTTAAATTCACCTAACAAGAAAAAGACAGTTCCTGGTCCGTTGCCTAGCGATTCCAAACTTAGATTTATTTTAAATTATATACTCTAATTTTTTTATGTATTTGTAAATTATTTCTTATGTCTTTACATGCTACAGAATATAAATTTAACATATGAAGTCTCAATGTTCATTTTTACCAATTTCGGCATAAATGAGTTAACAAAATAAAATTTCCCAATTACCATTTTATGAAGTGGCCCCTAAAGCGAGATCATAGGCTACCCAGCAGTGCTGTCCTGTACAGTCATGGACAAAAAAAACGCTCCCTCACTCGATGCTGCTATATTTTAAATGAGCGTTTACTACTTTTGCCACTAGGTGTCTGAGATCGTTTAGTTCAGTCAGAAAATTATCTAAATTTTTACCAATAAAACCAAACCATCCTATTTTCTTCCGTACAGACTATTTTTCTAAACAATCGAGGTAAAACATTTGGAGCATGTTGGAGCATCTGATTTACCCGTTCGAGCATATCAAAGTACACCTGTTGAAGCAAATTGCGACGAAGCAATACGCTGCTTCGATACATGTCAGTGGAAACATTTTAGTTGCTTGCTTTGAGGCAACAGATAGAGCAAATGTTGAAACCATTTCGTTCAACAGAGCGGCAATGGCTAGTAAGAAGCAACAACAAATGATGATTTGGGAATGAATTAATTATTACCATAGTCTTTTAATCCCCTGGTCTGTGCACAGGCATTGAATTCCATTGTTTTAGTCCAACAATTGGATTGCTGTATTTACTGAAGAGTAAAGCACTGTATAAAGAAAGTATGGACAATTCATTGTTGCAGGCAGCTATTTTCACTCCTCTTTCATATCATAAGTGGTCGTGTTTTGCACTAAATTCAAACTTCAAAAGCACATTTCTCTCTAACGTTTGCCAAAAAGGAAGTGTTCGATCTGCAAATTTGAAATTATTACAAAACAAGAAACAATCATCATAAAAAACAGGAATGAAATAAGAGTCAAAATAGCTGCCTGCAACAATGATTGTCCATACTTTCTTTATACAGAGCTTTACTGAAGAGTCGTTTTTTTGCCCTCTCTCTTGAATGAATTTGGCTACAGCTCAAACATAACAATGCATTTCAACGATCGCACAACGTAACAAAACTGTCAGCTACTATTACGTGTTCAGTAACTGTTACGTTGTGCGATCGTTAAAATGCATTGTTAAAATTTGTGTTTTAGCCAAATTCATTCAAGAGAGGGAGCAAAAAACGACTCTTCAGTAAATACCACCGTCTATAGATATTCATGGTCATCGAGCTAAAGTTTCTAGCTCCCGGTAGGGCGGGAACTCTATTGAAAAGTGGCGCTGCATGTACAATCTGCCCAACTGCGCCTGCAACGCCACCCTATCGGCAGAAAGAAACTTTATTTTCGTATTCAGTTTCAATGAAAATCTGTGTCGCTGGTTGCGGTCGGAATAGTGCGATCTGTTTTCCTTAGCTTCTTGAAACAATGGAAAATGGCCGAAGCTCGATGACCATGAATATCTATAGACCATGCTGTGCACAGACCAGGAGATTAAAAGACTTTGTTATTACGACAGGCGAAGATCAAAGAAATTACAGTACTTGCTTGTGGAACTATTGTTTTCGTGGTCCAGGTTGTGCTCTCCATCATTACATGATCAGTCATGTTGTTTGAACACGCGAAACGCAGGAGGTGCATGCTTATCGGCTATTGCCAATCAAATGAGAGTGGTGGAGGCAGCTGTGTTGCCTGGATTAAACCAGGCTTGATCGAGGCTACGGCAACCAGCGGTAGCCTCCACATGTCGCTGGTATGTCGCTTGTATGTTGCTGGCAACCTTTTTCATTCAACAATCGACTATTTCATTCAACCGATTCAATGCTCGTCGCCTGATTGTTGTCCCATTTGCTCCAACTGCTGTTTGTAAAAATATTCGGCAACATTTGTGTGTAGGTTGTGTTTTAAGATCTTTCAAGGAGGTTCCCTTGGTAACAACTATTCGGAAGAGCAATAAGTTTTTGTTGCAAGAACCCATTTTCATTGTAGGTAATGTTATGGTCCAGCAGTGGCTCTCCGTGATATCTTTGGAGCAAGGAAAAGGAAGTGGTCAGGCGTTCCACTTTTTTCATTCCGGACATATCATCAATGACGCATTTTTCCATTTCCCCAGAATGAGAAGACAGTTCCCGCTGTCACTACAGGTACATGTTCTAGGATTGAATTAATTAATTCAAACAATATTTCAGGTTTCAAATTGTACCGATATTTCAGTGGCTCGCTTTAGCTCTTGCACTGATGAAATCTGGCGGTCATTTCTGTATAAGTTAATGAAATAGCTAATATTCCACCCAAAAAAGCTATTCAATCAAGAACGTTGTTTTATATACAAAATGCTTCACAAAATTTATACACTTTACTAGATGTTATCTATAACTTTTTCCGTAACAGCAAAATCGAAAGTTTATTTCTAACTTTTTCCGTAAAGGTTTGGCGTGGAGTATCTTTAATGAGTACGAGGTACTTTGAAATTCGACCTGGACTTAATTTTTTGTAAATTTCTTTGTTGTAAAAATCTAAATTTTCCTTGTTGGGATGACAACTAACGCCAGTCATGCAAACGCAGCACCACTCATCCGGTTGCCATAAAAACCGATTATTTGTTTAAACAAAATGGCGGACAGCTAGGCGTCAACCAAAGTGAAACAACGAATAGCGTAATCAAGTTTCTCCACAACGAAGGTGCGAAAGCATCGGAAATTCAGCAGACTTCAAAGACAGTTCACCGAGTCATGTTTGTCTCAATCATCCGCCTTTGCTTGGTGCCCAAAGTTTGAAAGAGGGCGAGAATTCATCGGTCATGAACATCATAAGGCAAGGCCAGCAACTGCTGACAATGATGGCATCATCGTTCGAACAAATAAGCTGATAATGGACTACAGGAGGATTCATATCCGATCGGAGAAGTGGCTTCAATACTGAACATCAGCACTGGCAATGTGGAGACCATCAGCCACGATAAGCTGATATTCAACAAGATCTGTGGCAGATGGGCTCCTAAGCAACTCTCCGAGGATCACAAAACCACCAGGTAGAAATCTGTTCCGTGCTGCTGCAGCGTTTTGATAGGGAAGGTGACAGCTTCCTAAGACATGTTGTAACCACCGGCAAGTCATGGATTCATCATCATACTCCTAAAAGCAAGCGTGCGAGCATAAAGTGGCGACACACTGACTCACCATGACCCAAGAAATTCAAGATGACACCGTCGATAACGTAAGTGATGGAGACAGTATTCTGGGACATTACGGGTATCATTCATGTGGATTTTCTGGTAAAACGTCGAACCATAAACGCATCCTACTACAGTGACATTTTGAGGACTCACTGAAGCCGGCACTAAGGAAGAGGCGACCAGGACTCCTTATCAGTGGTGTTTGTTTTCTGCAAGACAGTGCCAGACCAGACACAGCCAAACTGACTATAGACAAACTAATGGAACTCAAATGGGACATCCTACCGCATTCTCCATACAGCCCCGATCTCTCCCCTGGCGACTATCACCTTTTTTGGACCATTGAAGGAGTTCTTGGGAAAGCAGAGGTTCGGCTTCAAAGGAGGAAGTGAAAAAGGCTATCCTGACGTGATTTCCATATCAACCTTAAGATTTCTGCAGAACCGGTATCCAGATGCTCCCAGAACACTGGAACAAAGTGTAGAGAAGCAAAAGGAGTTCTTTGAGAAATAACTGGTGTGTGTGTGTGTGTGTGTGTGTGTGTGTGTGTGTGTGTGGGTGTATGTGTGTGTGTATGTGTGTGTGTGTGTGTGTGTGTGTTGGTTTTGTAGGTCCCTAATTTTATAAAAAATCAAGTCCAGGTCAAATTTAAACGCTCCTCAGTTTACTATCGCCATACATTTCAGCGTATGCTTGATAAATCGGATTGAATTATAAAAGCAATCTCTTTGAATTTTTTCACTTACGTAGTCACCATTGTAGATCCTCATTTTCCGCTTTTTACTATGATTAGGCTCTTCTCACAAGAACAGCTATACGGAGGATGAAAATCGCTTAAGACACAGCTATTTCTTTTAAGGGATTCAGATTCTATTCATTGTCATAAACCGGAATGCAGAAATACGCAAGAACTTTTTAAATGATTTGAAAGCAAAAGAATATTCATTTTTCAAAACCCTTGCACGAACCTTTTTGTTAGTGAGGAATTACAGCATAGATCTAGGAAAGATGAAGAAAAAAAGGAAATTAAAGTTGTTTTGAAATGTTCAAGCAACCGTATAATTTCCAAATCAGGCGATATCATATGGAATGAACTTTCTATAATTGTTATGTTAACATTCAATTAATAAAGAAAATCATAAAAGAGCTTGGGGAAAATATAAAATATTCCTGCGTATTAAGGGCCCAAAGTGTATATTTACTAATGCCGGTAATTTAATTTTCACAGGCCAAATATTTTGGTTGGGGTCCCACAGAGACGTTCATGGTCATTACGTGGGTGTTTATCTTAATTTTCAGTGTAGGTATTTTAAAATTATTAAAATGGCATTTTCTGCTTTATTTTCGTTTCTTCATGTTAATTTAATAATTTAATTCTTTTAGTGCTATCTGATCTACTGCAATTATTGTTACTACAAGGAATTGAAACAAGGGGAATAAACAGATTCATAAAACTGATGCTTTTAAGAAGAAAAAAATTAAATAGTTTGCTTTAAAAATTTTTAAAGTGCAATATTAGACAAGTTCTACATTAGTGTACCGAAATATTATTTAAGTGTATTAAAATAAGTGTAATAGATATTATAATAATAACTGGAAAGTAAGAAATTGTACTTAAGTTCATTCCATTTATTAAGTAATAAATATTTACTTGATAATTTCCTTCCATTTATTAAAAAAGACATACCCGATAATTCCCAGTACGCACCGACTTTGTTGAAGCGCGAGGTTCATAAAAATCAGAAGCCGCCACTACAAGGAGATCCAACAGGCAACAGGAATCGGAGAGCATTAGAACACTTTAAGAAAGCAACTGCCTTGCTCAGCATTCAGGTGTATAACCGCACATAATCCACACATATCCTCAATAACGGCTGTTATGTTCCAGTGGCGTTTGGAACGCCGCCGATATTGGGCTGTCAACGAGTAGAAAAACTTTTGACGGATCATGATCCAGTCGGATGGTCTCCTTTCGTGTAAACTAAATATTATTTTTTGCTTAGTCTTCTTCTATTTTTTCCTTTCTTTCTCATTTCTAACTCAAAAAACGAACGGTTCTTTTTCTAGCTCTGTCTCGGCATCGGTTGCTATAGCAACCCCATTGGAATCACGCTTGCGGTGGAGTGGCTAGGCGTGTGAGAAGCGCGAGAGCGAAGAGGTGATAATAACATTCTGTGGTATAAGCATGACTAGGAATGTTATGGACTGTTGTTGGCTTGTATGAGGCAATCAAGGAAAACTAGTGCAAATACGAGGGTCAGTCAAATGAAAACCGGAAAAATTTTTTACAGCTCCTTTATTACCGACAGAGTTGGAACAAGTACACTATTTTTCAATGTAGTCCCCCTGCCATTCGGGAAGCATGGTTACCTCGGGAAAAAAAATATTTTGGCTGCGCGTGCAGCCACTCATGCCCCGCCTGTTTCACCTCCGTGTCGGTCGCGAACTTATGGCCACCTAAGTAGTCCTTTAGTAAGCCAAAGATGAAGTCGGAGGGCGCGAGGTCGGGTGAGTAAGGAAGATGGAGATGCACTCCAGACGCAAGTCCTGGATAGTCGCCACGGTCGCACGAGCCGTATGAGGTCGCGCGTTGTCATGATGGATGAGAACTCCTGTTGGGAGGAGTCCGCGGCGCTTGATGCGCATAGCAGGTTTCAGAATGTACGCACCAAATCACTATAGGTGGCAGTGGCCACCGTCTTGCCCTTATCCATGTAATGTTCCCTTGTGGTCCTAGAACAAGGTCAGCATCACCTTTCCTGGGGATGGCTGGCTGCGGAAATTTTTCGGCTTTGGTGATGTCGAGTGCCGCCATTCTTTACTGGAGCGCTTGGTCTGTGGTTGGTAGTGACAGACCCAGGACTCGTCTCCAGTCACAATCCGTTCCAAAAAAGTGTCACATTCAAGTTCGTAGCGGCGCAGCAGTTCCTGGCAGGCATCGACTCATCATGCGTCATCCTTCATTTTGGGCGTCAGCCGACGAGGGACCCATCTTGCGGCCACTTGCCGGTATTTCAACTCATGGACAATATGCTGAGCAGAGCCATGACTGACCTGTAATGCCATTGCAATGTCATCGATGGTGACCCGTCTATCCTGCAGAATCATCTCCTCTGCCGCTGCAGTGGCCTCGGCTGTCACAAACTTGTTGTGCCGCTGCTGAATTTCTAACACCATTCATACACCTGAGTCTGCGATACACATGCAGCACAATACTGTGCCAACATGGATTTCTTTTGGTTTCGTGCCTTCGCTGTGTAGGAAACGGATCACTTCACGCTGCTCTTCTTTGGTGCATTCCAACAGAGGCGCTGCCATATTGAAAACGCCCATATGGCGCCGCTGGATCACGTGAGGACGCGGGACCAACGCCAATTGAGGCGGGAGAGTCCACGCCACGGTGTATGATTAGGTCTGATCGCAATGGGAGCGGTTTTCGATTTTCTACAGCGGTTTTCCGGTTTTCATTAGACTCAGCTTCGTAGATACTTAAGTGCCACAGGATGCTAATAAGCACAAAATCAGCGAAGACCAATGTTGATATGCGAACTTTTGGAACGAACACAAAACAATCGGGGACTATCTTGCATTCCACAGAGAATCAACGAGTTACTACAGCTAACAGGATCCACAAGGCCGACATTGAAACACGGCGGATCTGGCTAAAGTGGGGGCTCTAGTGCTTCTGCGAGCAAACAAATTCGACGTCGACAGACCAAGGTAGGTGGTGACTGGATCATCACCTCCATTGAAGTATGTGCAGTGGCGGATCTAGTACTTAAACAAGGGGGGGGGGGCAATCGGGTGGTTTGGCTAATATGTTATAAGTTATTTCGAATAACCACTTTCTCTCCCCAGGGAAGTGATGGTCCTGGGGTATTTCCTATACTGAAGTTTGTAAATGTAAATTTGCGAAAATATTGCAGTATTAAAAATCTTTACAGTTTATCTAACTGGTGTATATTTAGGACCACTGGAGGGAGCTATAGCAACACCTCCTAGAGAGAAGGCCTGCAAAGTAGTGTATACATTGTTATATCATCATCAAGTGGCCAAATTTAAGGCTTATTATTGGTAAAAATACGAATAACAATAGCCGCTTGATGATGATTTCACCATGTACACTGAGTTAGCAAAACTCATGGGATAGCAAGCACATTGATTGATGGGCATGGCTCACGAATTCACAGGGGTAACGGATTCCGGGAATGGACCATTAGACATTGTGGGAAGAACTTGTATAAGTGATTAATCAGAAATGGCACGTCGTCGCGAGTTGACGTCTTTTGAACGGGGTATGATAGTAGGTGCCCGACGCATGTGAAGTTCCATTTCGGCAGTGGTGCAAGAATTTGCCTTTCCCCGCTCAACTGTCTCCAGGGTGTATCGGGAATGGCTGGATGAAGGCATCACAGTCCACAACAGGCACCATACCGGGCGTCCAGCTGCCCTGAATGATCGTGACAGGCGACACCTGGGACGAATCATTCAGAGAGAAAAAAGCGCAACAGTGCAGCAAATCACAGACCAGTTCAATACTGGCCGCACTAGAAACGTCTCTCGGTGGACAATCCGTCGGAATCTGCATGCCCTCGGGTTTGGCAGCCGTCGCCCTACACGGGTGCCAATGCTTACCCAGCGTCATCGGACACTCTGGCGTACATTTGCCACCAACCATCTTGGCTGGACTCTGCAACAGTGGCGTAACGTCATATGGTCAGATGAGTCACGATATCAACTGTACTACGCTGATGGGAGGCACCGTGTGTGGCACAGAACTCACGAAACGATGGATCCCACATGCCAACAGGTGGTGGTGCAGGGTGGTGGGGCGTCAGTGATGGTCTGGGGTGCATTTTCCTGGTTTGCAATGGGCCCTCTGGTTATTCAGGACCAAAGGTTGAATGGTCCACGGTATCGTCAACTCATCGGAGACCATCTGCACCCGTTTTTGACATTTCAACACCCTGACGACGTAGCAGTCTTTCAAGATGACAATGCTCCTCCACATCGCTCCAATGTCGTCCGCGAATGGTTCGAGGAGCATGCAGGAGAGGTCCAACGACTGAGCTGGCCAGCCCGGAGCCCTGACATGAATCCCATCGAGAATATCTGGGATGCTGTTGAAGTCTTACTCCGAGCACTGGATCCTCCACCCACGAATGGGCACTAACTATCTTCGGCTCTGCAGACTATCTAGTGTCAACTGCCTCCAGAAGTGTACCAGGGACTTGCAGACTCACTACCACGCCGTATTGCTGCACTCCACAGGGCTAGTGGTGACCCGACCAGATATTAAATAACTATCCCATGAGTTTTGCTAACTCAGTGTATACACATTTTGTCTGGAGGTCTTCTCTCTAGGAAGTGTTGGCTATAGCCCCAGTAGCCCACTCTCCTAAAATCCCCCACTGATGTGTGACAATCATTAATAGGTGAGCTCCAACATTCGTTTGTAAAGGTATTTGTGACTTATATCGCGGTAATAAAGAGTATCCCTAACTATTTAATTTCGCAGTGATAATCGTCTATCATGCAAGAGCGCGTAATTACAATTATCGCTATAGTCTTTAAGGTTATTTGTTAATCCATTCTTTATTCTTTTTCTTCTATTGCTCTTCATATACTCAACTAACATTTTTATAATCATTTCTTTGCATAAGTAATCTCTGATATATACTGTTTTTGATTCAACATTAATAAAGAATTCTTCATATTCAAGTTCTCATATAGTCATAGAATTAATGGTTAAGATAGTCCTAGAAAAGATCCTGAGTAAGCATGTATTTTGATGCGGAGATCTAAGCATTGTCTCAGTGGTTTATACAAGAGAGGACTAGAGAATCATTCCAAACATGAAGTTTGTTGGTGGTGGAGACATATGTGCGGGTCTTTTTCCTGGAATGGCTTAGGACCCTCGAATGGGGTTGAAGGCAATTTGAACTCTGAAGCCTACAAGGACATTTTGGACAATCGGGTGCTTCTTACGAAAACTGGAAATTTCTGATAACGAGGACTGTAAATTTCGGAACGAATAATTCAAATTATGAAGATTTCAATGTTAAATTTTCCCGAGGTTGACGATTGACAGCCCATCGATCCACGCCGATTAAACCCGCTTCAAATCATGTATTGAGAGATGAGTATGGAGAATCTTCCAGACTTTCTTGAACTTTGAAATTCAATCATTTCGATTACAATCATTTTACCCCACAAGGCCCCTCCCCCAGCGGACCTGAACTTTTTACAATGCTTTCCTCAATAGAATCGAAATGAAATCCCTGCAAAGAGCACAAAAGATGACAGCATATTACGCAGCACTATCAACGAAGTAAGAGTTCGTCCTAGCGCCCATCGTCAAAAAAGTCATTGACTCTAGCGAGGAGCTTCGCTGCTTGACCCCGCTGACGAAGGAACAATCGTACTTCGTCCTAGCCGAGAATATCGAATCCCGCCTGGGCTCAGCTAGTATCCTTAACCAGGGCTTTGCGGCTCTCCAGCATCCCAGCGTGGGTTCCAACATTTGCTGACTGTTAATTTTGAAGTGTGTCAAGTTAAATGTTCGATGTTCTGTAATATTAATGCTTTTGTGTTTTGTCTTTTTATTTTTTAGTTCCCGTCCGCCAGTCCACGCTGTGTGTGGCCACACCTTTCAAGGTCGCCGTGTACTAATTCAACGGTGACAAGATGTACATTACTTCGCTTCCACAGAGTTTAGCCAAATTTTTCCTTTCAGGCCCAGAAGTGCCCACTTCTACGAGAATGATTGTATTAGGTAATACCGTATTTTCGCGTCAATAAGCAGCGAACGACACAACCCGCACCTCTGAAGAACCCGAAAAAAATTATAAGCCCCGCACCCTTATATTCCTCGTGAACTAGACTCACGAGAATACACCGAAATAAAGGCATTTTCTTTTCGAATGTTAGCTATTAAAAGGATCTCTATATGCTCCTTAATCTTATGATTTTTTTTGATGAATTTCCCATCGCCAAAAACTAATACGAAAATAACTTCTCAAAAAGATGGCAATTTTAAAACTGCTTCGATCTGATGAAGTTGCATTCTGTCCTGATGAACTTCCAGCGAAATTAGCGTACAGTTTACATCATAATACTTTAATTTTACAGTATATACAGTGTAAGTAGATAAGGAATTGATCGGGTCGCATATTAATGAGGTGGGCGTGGCCCGATTTCAACCAATCAGCGTGCAGTATTCGCGTCACGTGACCACCCACCCCCTCCCCTGTTTTGAGCGTTGGTCCTCTGTTTTGGGTGTGGTCTTTATTGGGTGTGGTCTTTATTTGGCTGTGGTCTTTATTTGGGCGTTGGTCCTCTGTTTTGGGTGTGGTCTTTTTGGGGGTGTTTTGACACCAGAGGGCGACACAGCTTGTTGTGCACACCCTTCTCTGATGGTAAGGTAAATCACGTGATGACAGCCATGTTCAGGTGGCCTAAGGCTGAAATAAAATTAATTTCATAATCCTCTGATGTACCCTGGTTCTGGTAGATAAGAGGGGTCCTTATGCTCTCAGCAAAATACACTTAGGTGATTCTGTCTAACAAGTGAACACCTGTTGACTCGCTTAAATACCCACCTAAATCGGTAGGGGTTGGTATACTGGCACATCAAATTGATCACCTAATTACTAATTCACTATTGTTTCTCGGGTAACTAAATTTTTTCCAAGCTCTTTTACAGTTTCTTCTACGACTGCTGTTTCAAGGTGTATTGTTTTGTTTTTAATTTTCAACTAAGTGTGCATCTGAGTAGGGACTAATGCTGTCTAAAAGGGTGGGTCTGAACTCTCATATAATTGCTTATAAATACAACTAGGTCACACAACCTGATGAAAGGGTCATATTCACTAACTTTTTAGCTTATTTTAAAGCTGGGCTGTTTGAAATTTGTTTTATTTTCATTTTTGCCTCTCTCACTGATTGCCTTTGCTCGCATGAAGGGTTGTTTTTTCTTCTAAGGGTTGAACCTGGCTGAAATGTTAAATAAAAATACAAATTTCACATTTCTCAGTGTTGCTGAGGCAAACTTGACTCTCTCTCTATACAAATTTGCACAACTTTGGCTCACAGAGGTTGATAAACGCGTTGTTTGATTCCCCAACCTCGCGATATTCAGTCACCCACACCGTATCTCTCTCTCTTTCAGCCCCTTCTTCTACATAACCAATACAAGTTTGCTAAAGGTTGTTTAAAATTGTATTCTAAAAATGGTTTTCGCTCTCTCTCTCTCTCTCTCTCTCTCAAACAGTATACAACTTTTCTGTTCACTTATGGTATTAGGATACGAGAGTGATATGCTTCATACTCTTTATAGTGCAAAAAGTCTGTATTCAATTTAAGGCTATGGTCACATGTGATGATTTAACATCACTCGTCACAAGTCGTTAAGTTCTCAAAGTCGCGCGCTTGTTGGTTTGTTTTGTAGTTTGAATTTTATAATTTTTAATTAATAAAGGCTGTACGTGGACTGTGCTTTCGTTTTGCGTCAGTCTACAATTCACGAGTTGATGACGTTCGCGTATGCGAGCATCGTGATTCCGGGGGTAGCACTCACGTCCAAGTTGCTTCTCGGGCATGCTTTCTCAATGGCGCGTCCTCGATGGCTTGTTTTTCTGTTTAATTACACTGATTTTTACTTTTAAATGTTTGTCATGGGAGTGTATGTTCGTTTCATTGCCCTTTTACGATGTGTTGCAAGGTGATAGATGTAGCGCCTATGTGTACTCAAGCATGGGTGATGGTTGTTGCTAGGCCACGGAGCGGACGATGGGGCGTTGTTGTTGTTCAGCGCGTTCGTTCATGGTTGCATTGTTCACGTGTTTGTGTTTGCTAAAAACACTGTGTCTTCAGCTAAAGATATATGTGATATATTTTTCTGTACTTTATTAGGGTAATCCTGCTCTTTCAACGTTTTGTTTTTGTTTTTTCTCCTAATTAATTTCTCTCCCACTAACATATTTGCACACAGTTGATGTCGAGGTGTTCGCACGGGGCCTAATAGCGGTGTCAGTCGCTATTTTCGACGTGCAGGCTAATTCAAGCTAAAAATCTACGTATCTGACAATTCAGGGTATTTGAAATACCTTTGTTTGTGCTACATTGACGTTTTCACATTACTTTCAGAGATTTTTCATCAAATTAAAATCTGTCGTATTAACAAAACAAAACAATAAAAAAGTACGTACTTGTTATCACACAATTCTGCGGGCTAGGCTTAGCGTGTTCGCGAGGAGTACAGCACCGTTTGACACTACGGTCCGTGTTCAAGCTATTCCGGGCTAAAATTCCTTGCATTTTCTTGCACAGGTATGCTTATGATGCATTGGTGTTCCCCCCGTTCGTTTCGTGCTTTTCCGACTAAACTAAAGCCTGTCTTATTTATAAAAGTGTACGTAATTCTTATCCCACAGGCCGTACGAAGCCTAGTGTATCCAAGCCGTGAACAGTGGTGATAACAGCTGTAATCAAGGACCACGCTAATCTAAGCTAAAAATCCTTGTCTCTTCCGTAGGGTTGCTGCATTTTGCATTAAAATTTTGTTTCAATTTTAATACAATAGCATTATTGTTTCACATGGCCGGTAGGACTTGTTCATTTCTTAGCTCTCGCGGTCATTCGTTACCTTGGAAAATTTATCTCCACATTTCCATAACTCTGTTTTTTCTGTTTTGCATTGATTTCTTATAAAAATAATTACAAATAATTACTTATGACTTTTTTTCCTATAAGTTTAACTGGCGTGCTAAAAAATAAAATAAAACAAAATTCTGACTTTACTTTTAATGTATTTAGGCTCGTGCAAATGTTAAATATTATAAGTTAATCTGCATTGCATAATAAATGTTTAAGTGCAAATTTCGCTTTTAAGGTATTACTAAGGTCTCATTTTTGAGGGGCATAGGTCAATAGGGTTACTTATTAAAGCAGGCTTCATTACTCTTTTTTTCTATTCTTTGGTTATTTTGGGCTGTTTTGTTAGTAGACAAGACAAAGAAATTGTAAGAAAGGGGAGAGTTTGAGGTCTTCTCTCACCTCGTTTGGTTTTAGTGATTCATAGGTCTATTGTATAAGCAGGTCGCTCAGCCACTTACACATCCTTCCTCCTAATTTTGGCCCACACTTTGCGTGGCAAACGCATTGTGAATTGACTCAAACAATGCCCGCGTGCAGCTGTGAACACCGAAGGCTGCTTTTAGCAACACACTGCTTTGTTGACTAAGAAGGGTTAATGTAATGATAGCACCAATAGACAGATAATAGCGTGCCTCTCTA
This sequence comes from Rhysida immarginata, assembly GCA_023313115.1. NCBI lineage: Eukaryota > Metazoa > Arthropoda > Chilopoda > Scolopendromorpha > Scolopendridae > Rhysida > Rhysida immarginata. The sequence goes on from JAHWFO010049600.1 coordinate 93,174, forward strand.
TCCATCGGTGTCCCCAATATGACTAGATGCAGTTGCATTCGTTTCGGACCTTGCAAATTTCAACTGAAATTTTGTTTTAATCAAATTTTTTCGTTCTCTTTAACATCAATTTACTGTTTGTTATTCTTGCGTTTCCATCCACGTGAGTTTGTTTGAAAAAAGAAAATTGTCTTTCAAGTGTTCCTTTGTTAGCCGACAAGTCCTACCTCTTAGTAAGTTGTTGCTTTTATGTGAATTTAAGCTAAAATTGTGTGTTCAAAATTACAAATTTTCCTGTTTTTCAACACTATCGAGGTTATACGGGTTTCTCGTTACTAATATATGTCTGAAATGATTTGCTGTGATCGTTAAAAATGCAGCATTTCTCGTTGTTTCAATTCGATGTGGTTAACCTTATCTTCAGCTCTCTCTCTCTCTCTTTCAAGGTTACTTCTTCCTTAATATCTCGTAAATACAAATGCTAAATGACATCTTTTCCTCAGGGGTATTTGTTTATTTTTTTCTGTTTTCCTGTGCTGATTTCTTACCATCAACAGGGTGCAGTAAGGGTGACGCGAGCTGAGGCATAGTTTAAATACACGTTTTCCTATTAATGTAAGGGGTTCGCACGGGTTAAGACAACCATCCGCACCTCTTCTTTTAAGTTTCTCCGATTTTTTATGATGATTTCATTTACTCTCGGCGTTGGTGAACGTTCAAATACGTTTATTACCGTTACGGTTCACCAGAGGTTTGCGCGTGCATTCGTACTAACATTGTCTATACATTTCGACAGCAGCAGCAGATTAACTGATATTGTTAAAAGATTGCTCTCCTGAAATTAATTAAACACAGTTGTCAATTCTTCAATTCAACTATTCTTTTTACTTTTGGGCCGAAACTTAGGATATTTTATCTTCTTTGCTGTTGTTATTTCAACAGTATACGTAAAGGTGTAAGCAGTGGCTTCCTATAAACAAAATTGTATATAACTGTTCTCAGCCACTCGGGTTGTGTGTATGGTGTTTGGCATGAACAGGGTTGCAGATCCCCTACTAACTGCGTTTTGAGGTAATCTGTGTTAAAAAATAGTCGTGCCTTCCAGTTAGGGTATGTAAAATATTTTGCCTTATTAGTTTCAAGGGTTATTCGGTTAATTAAACTCTGCCTCTTCATAAATTTTGTTGGCACATTGTTTCAGTTGACTACTGATAACCCCGGACTGCTAAATTAGCGGATTGATATCGCAAACTTTATAAACACCGTTTCTCACTATGTATGTTTAATTTTCTCGTTCAAAACGGTCAAAACTCGTTTACCATTTCTTTTCTTTTTTTACCGTAGCTTTTACAATTTTTGATGTCATTAAAAGCTGTTTATGACTTTTGGTACCAGACTGACCTATGCTTGACAGGTATGAAATAAGTTTGTTTTTGGTTCATACAAGTTGCCCCACCTTTAGATCCACTGATTTTTTCACCTCGTTAAAGTGTTTCTTTTTCAGGAAATGAGTACGCAATGGTTACCGCGTTGTTCAAGTATTACACTAGCCGCATTGGATGGCATCTAAGTCGCCATCTGATGCGATAAACGTTCGCACTAACCCACGGTAAACCAAATAAAAAAGTCGTCCAATTTGTTTGACTGGTTTTCGTCTGATTAAAAGTGTTTTATTTTTCGCTAAAACGCGTACGCAATGGTTTCCACGAAACTCAAACATGACATTGGCCGCGTTGGGTGTCATCTAAGTCGGCATCTGATGTGATAAAACGTTCGCACTAAGCCACGCTAAAAATTCTTCGTGATTTCCAGGCATGTTATGTGAAATACATTTCCCTTTAGTTTTGCTAGTATTTCGCATCATTAATGTCTTTCATTTCGACATACTTGAGTGGGCAGGAGGTAACCACGTTGCTCGAGTATAACGTTCACCACGGTAACCATCACTTAAATCGGCGGCTGATATGATAAATGTTTGCACTAAAGTGTCTTCGCGTCCTGCACCATGTTTTATGCCCTTAATTCAAGTAGTACATTTACCGGGTTGGTTGACATCTAAGTCATCATCTGTTAAGTTAAAGGTTTGTGGTAATCCACGCTATAGCGTCTTTGTGATTCCCGCTCGGGTTATGTGAAATACGTTTCTCCATTAGTTTCACTAGTATTTCGCCTCGTTAAGGCCTTTCATTTCATCAACTATGCAGGGGTAGGGGTAACCACGTTGCTCAAGTACAACATACGCTGCAGCCACCGGTACCTAAGTCGCCAGCTGATATGATAAATGTTCACGCTAAAAAGTTTTTGTGATTTTTCAGTGATTCTGATACTGATTTTTCACCCCAAAATTTTTCATTCATTCATTAAGTGAAAATGTTCTAAAAATTTAAGTTTTTCGCTCGGATGGTTGGCTGGTCGGTTGGTTGGTTGGTTGGTTGGTTTTTTGTTGGATTAGCTTGTTATCTAAAGATTGAAAACATTACATGCATTTCCTTAAATTGCCAAACACTGTCACACATTACTGTTATGGTGTTGTACGGTTGTAATTCCACACCCGAGTGTGAATCTATTCACGACAGGGCTGGTAGAACTCCTTTATGGCAAATCCTCATTTATCCAAAATGTTGTATAATTATGACTAACTATGACCAAATGATAGCAATTCTTGCTATTCTGAATGCTTCAACACTAGATCAACGGTTCTGGAGGTTACGCAACACAGGTCTGATGTGAAAACGCCAACAAACACTATTGGAAATGCTTAGCTACAAACTCTCTAATCCGTCTACCTTCTGAGGTAGTCGTGGGTGTGTGACAAAGTAAATATCTTGTTTTGACAGCCCGGGTGTCGTACAGTAACAAACGTTCTCCAAAGTCAAACGTCTCAACATTTTTACACAACAGCATAGTTAAAGTTTTAACATGCACTATATCAACGTCACAGTTGAAAAACATGATTTAGCACAGAACACCAAGCATAGATGTATGGACAGTAAGAAATACGACAGGTATTCATTTTATGGTGCATATTACCAAACGTTAACCCAGCTATCCTGCGAGCAGGGCGACGGTCCGGGGTCGTGTCACAGGCTAGACCTATGAACCGGTTTCCCTCGAATGATGGAAACACGGCAGACAGTTAACGGGCTTTTGAAAAAAACCCTGTTAACTGAAGTCCGCTTTAGTGTTTCCAAACATTTGAGGTAGAAACTGGTTCATAGGTCTGCCTGTGACACGACCCCGGACCGCATTATTTTATGCAATAAAACCCTCTGAAACCTGACTTGGTAGCACCATCTGTAATATTGATAATTACGCCAGTGGTTAATTGAGTGCGGCGTTTATTATCTACTGTAGACATAGCTGTGTTTTTAGTCAAATTACTTGGTGTTCGAAGTTTATTGACGCTAGAGTTGTACAAACAACAAACGGAACAATCAGAACACAGAAATCATAGAGAGTAGAAGTAAATTAAACATACATAGTGAGAAACGGTGTTTATAAAGTTTGCGATATCAATCCGCTAATTTAGCAGCCCGGGGTTATCACTAGTCAACTGAAAAAATGTGCCAACAAAATATACGAAGAGGCAGAGTTTAATTAACCGAATAACCCTTGAAACTAATAAGGCAACATATTTCACATACCCTAACTGGAAGGAACGACTATTTTAGACAATGATATCACGAATGCATGCGCAAACCTCTGGTGAACCATAACGGTAATAAACGTATTTGAATGTTCACCAATGCAGAGAGTAAATGAAATCATCATAAAAAATCGGAGAAACTTAAAAGAAGAGGTGCGGATGGTTGTCTTAACCCGTGCGAACCCCTAACATTAATAGAAAAACGTGTATTTGAACTATGCCTCAGCTCATGTCACCCTTACTGCACCCTGTTGATGGTAAGAAATCAGCACAGAAAAACAGAAAAAAATAAATAAATAAATAAAAATACGTGCAAGTGTGACTTGTGTAGCATAAACATTGTATAATTGTATGCGTTGACAAATACCCCTGAGGAAAAGATGTCATTTAGCATTTGTATTTACGA
>JAHWFO010049600.1:97604-130066 GCA_023313115.1 Rhysida immarginata
TTATTTTATGCAATAAAACCCTCTGAAACCTGACTTGGTAGCACCATCTGTAATATTGATAATTACGCCAGTGGTTAATTGAGTGCGGCGTTTATTATCTACTGTAGACATAGCTGTGTTTTTAGCCAAATTACTTGGTGTTCGAAGTTTATTGACGCTAGGGTTGTACAAACAACAAACAGAACAATCAGAACACAGAAATCATAGAGAGTAGAAGTAAATTAAACATACATAGTGAGAAACGGTGTTTATAAAGTTTGCGATATCAATCCGCTAATTTAGCAGCCCGGGGTTATTACTAGTCAACTGAAAAAATGTGCCAACAAAATATACGAAGAGGCAGAGTTTAATTAACCGAATAACCCTTGAAACTAATAAGGCAACATATTTCACATACCCTAACTGGAAGGAACGACTATTTTAGACAATGATATCACGAATGCATGCGCAAACCTCTGGTGAACCGTAACGGTAATAAACGTATTTGAACGTTCACCAATGCAGAGAGTAAATGAAATCATCATAAAAAATCGGAGAAACTTAAAAGAACAGGTGCGGATGGTTGTCTTAACCCGTGCGAACCCCTAACATTAATAGAAAAACGTGTATTTGAACTATGCCTCAGCTCATGTCACCCTTACTGCACCCTGTTGATGGTAAGAAATCAGCACAGAAAAACAGAAAAAAATAAATAAATAAATAAAAATACGTACAAGTGTGACTTGTGTAGCATAAACATTGTATAATTGTATGCGTTGACAAATACCCCTGAGGAAAAGATGTCATTTAGCATTTGTATTTACGAGATATTAAGGAAGAAGAAACCTTGAAAGAGAGAGAGAGAGAGAGAGAGATAGAGAGAGAGAGCTGAAGCTAAGGTGTTAACCATATTGAATTGAAACAACGAGAAATGCTGCATTTTTAACGATAACAGCAAATCATTTCAGACATATATTAGTAACGAGAAACCCGTATAACCTCGATAGTGTTAAAAAACAGGAAAATTTGTAATTTTAAACACACAATTTTAGCTTAAATTCCCATAAAAGCAACAACTCACTAAGAGGTAGGGCAGGTCAGCTAACAAAGGAACTCTTGAAAGACAATTTTCTTTTTTCAAGCAGACTCACGTGGACGGAAACGCAAGAATAACTAACAGTAAATTGATGTTAAAGAGAACGAAAAAATTTGATTAAAACAAAATTTCAGTCGAAAGAGTAACAAGGCCCAAACGAATGCAACTGCATCTAGTCAGATTGGGGTCACCGATGGAAAGATAGGAACGCTAATATCTGTCTATTGGTGCTATCATTGCATTAACCCTTCTTAGTCAACAAAGCAGTGTGTTGCTAAAAGCAACCTTCGGTGTTCACAGTTCCACGCGGGCATTGTTTGAGTCGGTTCACAATGCGTTTGCCACGCCAAGTGCGGGCAGAAATTAGGAGGAAGTATGTGTAAGCGAATGAGCGTCCTGCTTATACAATAGACCTATGAGCTACTAAAACCAAACGAGGAAAGAGAAGACCTCAAATTGTCCCCCTATCTTACAATTTCGCTGTCTTGCCAACTAACAAAACAGCCCAAAAAAACCAAACAATAGAAAAAAAAAGAGTAATGAAGCCTGCATTAATAAGTAACACAATTGACCAATGTCCCTCAAAAATGTGAACTTAGTAATACCCTAAAATCGAAATTTGCACTTAAACATTTACTATGCAATGCAGATTAACATAGAAAATTTAACATTTGCATGAGCCAAAATACATTAAAAGTAAAGTCAGAATTTTGCTTTATTTTATTTTATTTTTTAGCACGTCAGTTAAAATTATAGGGAATAAAAGGCAATCAGTAAATAGTAACTAAAAACTGAAAACCACTAAACTTTTCATCATCAATATTATTTGTAATTATTTTTATAAGAAATCAATGCAAAACAGAAAAATCAGAGATATGGAAATGTGAAGATAAATTTTCCAAGGTAACGAATGACTGCGAGAGCTAAGAAATGAACAAGTCCTACCGGACATGTGAAACAATAATGCTATTGTATTAAAATTGAAACACTGCATTTTACATTAGCAAAATGCGGCAACCCTATGGAAGAGACAAGGATTTTTAGCTTAGATTAGCGTGAGCCTTGATTACAGCTGTTGTCGCCGCTGTTCACGGCTCGGATACGCTAGGCTTTGTACGGCCTGTGGGATAAGAATTACGTACACTTTTATAAATAGGACAGGCTTTTATTTAGTCGGGAAAAAAGCGCGAAAACGAATGGGCGAACACCAGTGCATCTTAAGCAAAACATATATTGCATATCTGTGCTAGAAAATGCAAGGAATTTTAGCCCTGAATAACTTGAACACTGACCGTAGTGTCAAACGGTGCTGTACTCCTCGCGAACACGCTAAGCCTAGCCCGCCGAATTGTGTGATAACAATATGTACGTTTTTGTTTTGTTAATACGACAGATTTTAATTAGATGAAAAAACTCTGAAAGTAATGTGAAAACGTCAATGCAACACAAACAAACGTATCTCAAATACCCTGAATGTCAGATACGTAGATTTTTAGCTTGAATTAGCCTGCGCGTCGAAAGTAGCGACTGCCGTCGCTGTACACCGCTATTAGGCCTCGTGCGAACACCTCGACAACAACTGTGTGCAAATATGTTAGCGGGAGAGAATTTAATTAGGAGAAAAACAAAAACAAAACGATGAAAGAGCAGGGTAACCCTAACAAAGTACAGAAAAACGTATCACATATATCTTTGGCTGAAGACACAGTGCTTTTAAGCAAACACAAACACGTGAACAATGCAACCATGAACGAACGCGCTGAACAACAATGCCCCAGCGTCCGTGGCCTAGCAGCCAGCACCATCCATGCTTGAGCACACACAAGTGCTACATCTATCACCTTGCAGCACATGGCAAAAGGGCAATGAAACGAACATACACTCCCATGACAAACATTTAAAAGTAAAAATCAGTGTAATTAAACAGAAAAACAAGCCATCGAGGACGCGCCATTGAGAAAGCATGCCCGAGAAGCAACTTGGACGTGAGTGCTACCCCCGGAATCACGATGCTCGCATACGCGAACGTCATCAACTCGTGAATTGTAGAATGACGCAAAACGAAAGCACAGTCCACGTACAGCCTTTATTAAGTAAAAATTATAAAATTCAAACTGTAAAACAAACCAACAAGCGCGCGACTTTGAGAACTTAACGACTTGTGACGAGTGATGTTAAATCATAGCATGTGACCATAGCCTTAAATTGAATACAGACTTTTTGCACTATAAAGAGTAGGAAGCATATCACTCTCGTATCCTAATACCATAAGTGAACAGAAAAGTTGTATACTGTATGAGAGAGAGAGCGAAAACCATTTTTAGAATACAATTTTAAACAACATTTTGCAAACTTGTATTGGTTATGTAGGAGGAGGGAAAAAGAGAGAGAGAGAGAGAGGGGGGGTGGGTGACTGAATATCGCGAGGTTAGGGAATCAAACAACGTGTTTATCAACCTCTGGGAGCCAAAGTTGTGCAAATTTGTATATATAGAGAGAGAGAGAGTCAAGTATGCCTCAGCAACATTGAGAAATGTGAAATTTGTATTTTTATTTAACATTTCAACCAGGTTGAACAAACAAAAAACAACCCTTCATGCGAGCAAAGGCAATCAGTGAGAGAGGCAAAAATGAAAATACAACAAATTTCAAACAGCCTAGCTTTAAAATAAGCTAAAAAGTTAGTGAACATGACCCTTTCATCAGGTTGTGTGACCTAGTTGTATTTATAAGCAATTATATGAGAGTTCAGACAGCATTAGTCCCTACTCAGATGCACACTTGTTAATTGAAACAATGTAGCCATTAGTTGAAAATTAAAAACAAAACAATACACCTTGAAACAGCAGTCGTAGAAGAAACTGCAAAAGAGCTTGGAAAAAATTTGGTTACCCGAGAAACAATAGTGATTTAGTAATTAGGTGATCAAATTGAGGTGCCTGTATACCAACCCCCTACCCATTTAGGTGGGTATTTAAGAGAGTCAACAGGTGTTCACTTGTAAGACAGAATCACCTAAGTGGATTTTGCTGAGAGCATCAGGACCCCACTTATCTGCCACACTGGTCCTTATTTTATTTCAGCCTTAGGCCACCTGAACACGGCTGCCATCACGTGATTACCTTACCATCAGAGAAGGGTGTGCACAACAACCTGTGTCGCCCTCTGGTGTCAAAACCCCCCCAAAAGACCACACCCAAATAAAGACCAACGCCCAAAAAAAGGCCACACCCAAATAAAGACCACACCCAATAAAAACCACACCCAAAACAGAGGACCAACGCCCAAAACAGGGGAGGGGGTGGGTGGTCACGTGACACGAAACCTGCGTACTCGCGCATCAGAGGCTATCACGCAACTACTGAGCCACCGAGGCCGATACAATCATAAGAAGTTACATTTTTTTCTTTTAAGTCTGATCTACCGAATATAGCAAAGATTGGTACTTCTGGTTTGTAATACAGGACACAGGTCGTTGGAAGGCATCAAAGCCAACTCTTGTCTTTTCCACTGAGGAAGCCATATTTTTTCCCATTTTGCTAGTTCGCACATCTTTTGGTGTTCCAATCAAAATGGATTTTGTTTTGTTGTATCCATTTTATGCCCAGAAGGATGTGGAAATTTGCTATGCAGGTAATATTTAAATTTATTTTCCACTTTTGACCGGTACTAACATGGCAGCTTTATCAATGGCCATCATTCTTTCATCCGCGAATGACAAAGTGTTATTCTGTGAAGATATATCGGTCGTTTTAAAATTTAATTGAATAGCCAATTTCTGGTCCATATAGCTCTCCAGGGCTCCCGTATCAATTAAGGTTTTGCAGGAGAAGCCCTTAATCACCATTTGCATGACGTATAACTTATTGCTTACATCCTTATAAAGGAAGTTGATTTGCTCTTTGGGTAAACTACGAGACTTATTCCAGCAAAATTTTGCTATGTGGCCTCGTTTTCCGCAGGAAAACCACTTAATACCTCGATTAAACCCTTTTTTCTCTGCTTTTGTCTCTCCTGTGGCCCCTTGTACAACATCAATCTGCAAGGGGTCGCTGAGGGACGTTCCCGGCATTTCGTGAGCCTGATACCATTTTTCCGTATCTCCACTAGAGACGCTCTCATGCGCAGCTGCGCAGATAATTTATCGGGAATTGCTTATAAAATGAAATGCAGCTTCCCAGACTGAGTAGTTGGTTAGGTCATTACATAATAACCTAATTTGGTTATAAACTCGAAACTTTGTTCCCTTCAGTCTGAGCTTTTGAAGCTTCACCCTACGAGTCATATGAGTATGTCCTCCACTAGCAAGCATCTGAGCAAAAGTACCCCATGTCATAAGACTGGTGCTCGAAAACGTTGCTGTAAATCAACTGGCCGCAGCACCTTTAAGGTAAGTTGGGACAAATTGTACACAGAGTTCCAACAATATACCCTTCCAAGCCGCTATGGCAGCAATTTTGTGAGGGAAAGTCCTTCTCGTCCTCCCTAGGGGTGCCCGAGAAAAGTTGGAACTGCAACCTATTACGCTCATCCTGTAAAGGTGTAGGCTGTAATAGTTTTACAGCCTGGACAAGCGCATCAAAATCTGGTAAATGAGCCGGGCCTCTTGCTATTCCTTCAGCTTGCGCTGTTGGCTGAGCTAATGGGTCGGATGGATCTATTTGCATTCTGAAAGAAACCGTAATCCCATGCTTTTTTTTTAATCTTAGCTTCCTTGACGGGGATAGCAACACTATAGAAATGAAAGAGAAACAAACTGGCCATACAAATTATTCACTCCGTCCGCTTAAAACTATATGCTCTGGATAAACAATGCAATAACAAAAAAAATCCAACATTTGTCCGAAACACTAGTTCAAGAAATGCCGATGCTAAGCTAACATACCCTGACAGCCGAAACTTTGATTGAACCGAGTCCACAAATTGCAATGTAGAGCATAAAATGCTACCCTTAAATGCTATAGCCCCACGCCAAAAAAGGAAAGCTAACAGGCAAACAATAATATTAGGCAAAATTGACTGCGCATTATGAAATGACTCTCTTAAATTGTGCTGCCAGTACTGAAAGACACAGAATGAAATTACGCATAAAGTGGACGCGTGTAGCTAGATCCTCTCTTCTCGTGAAACGCCACGCGAAAAAAATACCACTCCTAAAAAAAACCTTCAAAACGGGTAGGCTGGTGGGTAGAAAAAAAATTTCTAGATTACCATCGTAAACCACGCCTGATACCACGCCTAATAATAAACGTCACGTTTATTATTTAATTGGACGCAGTGGAAACTATAAATGATCACAGAGCATACCTTTTAAATAGGATTCAACAAATTTATTGAATTCTAAGATTGAATTTTCTGCACTTCTTCCTTCTCGTCGGCCTACGCAGCTTCTGACAGAGATACTTCGCTGGGATCATTGACACCAACATCTGTCACCGCACTAGGTAACAATTGGAAGAGACGTGAGTTCTCACGCTGGTAATAATTTATCGTGTCGACCTTAAATGTAGTTTTATCATAGATTCCCGGCCGCTCTGTTGCCAGTAATGTACAGGAAACTCCTGGTAAACTTCTGTGTCATCTCGGGTTCACACCTTTGTTGAAATTACTGCCAAAAGGGAGTCGTTTAATCGATGCAACGCAGCGGGGCGTTCATGAAATCGTCCGGTCTGTGATTCACTACAAAAGTTTGAAAAACACTCGTTAGGTCGTCGCTGAACTTGCAAATGTCCGTCGCGCTTAAACGAGCTAATTCCATGTACTTTCGAACTCGATGCTCGCTCGCCAACTCGAGTCCGTAATGGAGAGAGCACAGTCAAATTTCTAATACTCTTGAGCTCAGTTGAATCCTTTTGTATCCCACAATTTACTGCACATACACCGAGCTCAATTGCTTGTAACTCCTTTGAATTCCTGCTCCTTTCTGCCTCGTCTCTCATGCTCTTCTCTGGCACTTTCTCTTGTCATAACGCCCCTAAGCTTACAATGTTTCTTCCTCCACTTTACCTTATTAATCTTTATTAGATTAATATCATGTTGTGGAGTTTCAATGGCAATATTATCACTGGATGGCGCCACATCTTTTAATCTCAAGCAGACGCTCTTTTCCTCATCTGTCTCGCGCTCGCTTCTACCTCTCTAGCGATCGCGCTCACTTTCTCTCAACTGTGACATAGCCACAGTGCATAAATAATTTTACTCCAAAGTTTATCTTAATTGCTTTTCCTTTGCCTTTTATTTGCTTTTCCTCTGAAAGTTAATGTTATTACGGTAATTTTGGTAATGTCTTGATTCGCATGTTGAACATTCAAATGTCTTTGTAAAGTACAGTAGCTACCAAAAAAATTTGCACTTACCGCATCGTGACAAATGGAGCGTGTTTAATTTTTGCGCCGCCAGGTGCGCAAGATTTTGGAATTACCCACTAGCCAAAGGTAGAATCCGCAGAATTCTGGCTTTTAGTGACAACTCGCCGTTGAATCATGGGAATAAGTTTATTTGAAATAATTCTTTGTTTTGTTTCTATAATAACTATCATTTTAACTGAAATAAAGAAAATAAAAGTGAAGTAATAAAAAATAAATTGAAAAAAACAATAATTTTTAGAATTCAAATTAACATGTTTCTGATTTGTTTAGAAGATGACGGCTATTTTGGTTTTATGACAATAGATGGCAATGGTTATCCTGGTAATTTTCCCTTTTTTCGCCATCTTTATTGTCGTCACTTTTTTCATTGTATGGGTCAGCTGTATAATCTCGGAAGCCTCGTCTTTATTCTCCTATATTGTGATGTCAGAGATTGTGTCACATAAGTGGTAAATATGATGAGAGGTGACATAAAAGTTCCAAGGCAATCGTCACGTGATGACATATTAGATTACATCTTAAAATGAAAAATTATTAGATATTTATTTTCATTTATTTTTTATACTTCACTTATAGAACACTGTTTATACTTCACTTATAGAACACTATAACAATAAAAGATAACAATAGGTCTAACGACTGGTAAGGAGTTGAATGATATACAGGGCGTTTCAAAATGATGTTCGGAATTTCAATACGCCCTACATTTAAAACTAACCAAACCAGGTTTAAAACTTAGGAAAATAATTTTGATTCTAGCATTACAAATGTTCTATGTGACTCCCTATGTGAATTCACGAACACCTGATCTCAATTTAGCAATTGGCTCGTCCACAAACAGGTGCGAGGAGAGAGAGATAGATCCTCTTCCCCGCTATTTGAAATTTCTTCAGTAAGTATTGGAATACGAAATTAATTCAGGCGAATATAACCTGAAAGGACTTCAGTCTAAATAGAACGTTATTATATTTATATTTAGTGTAAATAGAACCCATCTTTGTTTCAGTTAACTTTTATACAACGCATTCGTTGAATTAATGTTTTGTTTCCATGAACGTATTGTATGCCCTGATTGTTTACATCGCCCACAAGTGTTAGCTTAGCTTGGGAATGACTAATGCAGAAGATGAAGATAAAAGTTTTTTTACACGACAGTAATGTTCAGATTAAGTTTAAAAATTAGTGAAGCTTGCATGGAGCTGACTTAAAAATATTCTAAAAATTAGTGAAACTTGTATGGAGCTGACTTGAGAGCTTCCATTGAAACGCAATTACGTCTGCCTGAAGATGAGAGCATTAGCTCTCGAAAAGCTTTGAAATTTATAATTTTCGATCGTTCAACAATGATTCCTCTACAAGCAAGTCTTATATGTTCTTTGTTAGTAAGTGAATGCCAATTGGAATATTCTTACATCAGCTTCCATTAAAGTTTCAGCAATTTTTGAAGTTAATTTGAACATCACTGTTGTGTAAAATTAAATGTTTCATATTTTCAGTTACTACTAGAATAATCTTCGAACTTTAAGCCCGTTTTTCTCGGAATCTATTAAATTCCCTAAAGGTTTCTTTTCGCTTGACCACTTACATACAATGAATTTCTGTAGTTCAGAATGTCTAGCCAAATTCTATTCTACCTTTGGGGGAAAAAATAGAATAAAAGAAAATGATAATCTTGTTTACGTTGAATTCTTTTCTTTAAGATGTCGTGTCCAAGAAGGCCAAGGCATGCAGGATCACCGAAAACACCGAGACTTAATAGGAACCAGCGTCCAGCTGGTGTAGGAGAATTATATATAATATGTATTTTGTTTTTGTAAACCCATATTACAAATTCAATTTTTAGGATCGCGCCCTTCAGGCAGTCAGAGACATGATAGATGAACGTGTTCATGCTATTCTGGATGAACGTGGTGTTGGAAACCAAATTCCACCTGATGTCGTGGATCGTCTGGAAGCGGTGGAACTATATATACAAGGAGTTAGAGCTGTACAATTTAATCAGCCACAGCCACAACCCCAGAAAGAACCACAAAATTAACCGCAAATACTGTGGTTTAAAATTTGTTTGTATTTAATGATGTATTGTTTGATGGAGATAATGCGTAAATGTATATTGTTAATAATAAAAAAAATAGTAGAAAAAATAAAAATATGTATAAATAACAAAAATTCAGTGAACACATAAATATAACCGGAGAATGGGTCCAGGAGGATTTTCTTTCTTGAAATATTTGAATGTATTCATACTTTTGCTAAATTTGTAAGTTAAATTTGTCTTAATTTTAAAATCATTTTTCTCTTACTTTCACCCACAGTGGGCGAAGCCGCAGGTAAAAAGCTTGTCTTATATATAAAACATAAATTTTCTTGATTCCCTACTTAATTGAATTTATTATAGACAAAAAAATGATTTAACTCTTAAAATATTGCCCGCAATCTGAATATCGACAATCTTCTTTGATAAAAATTTAAAAAATCTCATTGTTACATCTGATAACTAATTAGCTTTTTATCGTTTAAAATTTAGATCTGTATGAAAGCCTATTTTATAATAAAAAGAAAATAGGATATTTAACAAAAGATTTTCATATTACATATTCAGAAAAATTTGAATCAAAATAATAGGATCAGTGTAGAATACAGGGTCATAAACAAATTTTGGAATCCCTGCATGCGTAATTTTTATGCTTCAGACAAAAAATTTTGTTAACTAATTATGTTTGGATGAATGTCAAATCTTTTTTGGTGCATTTCTCATCCTGATAATGAGTGTCCTACCAAGTTTTTCATTTATTATCGTCATTGCAAATGCAAGTCCATGGCCGATGTTATCTATCAGGTTGGCAAACGGAAAGTGCTTAATTAGCTAACCACGATCTAGTGGCCGTCTTTTATTCACAGTACAAAACTAGTATAACGAAATTGTAGTCAAAGAAATAGTCATTAATCGAGAAGGCCCTCTTAGTTAAACTTTATTATCAGAATATGAAAAGTTCCATCTTGCCGTATGAAAGTTTGCATAAACTGATGTCTGTACCCTGACAATGCTATCTGTTGGTCAAATCGTCTCTGTGGAAGCAGGATCTTTTTATATGCGAATTATTGAATTTTAAAGTTTATCCTAGCTTTTGGATCACCCTGTATTTGCCTTACTTTAGTGTAATCGAAGAATTAGGCATCATTTTTCCTCAAAGAGAAAATAATAATGAACTAAAGATGTTCTTCAAACATATAAATACAAAGGAGAAAAGGGAACGAAAAATTTCGCGAGCTAGACTCGAACCGAGAACCACGCTTTTACCTGGCGCCGCTTTTATCAATTGAACTACAACAGACATTGAACCACTAAGCTATTGCAATAAGTGCTTATGGACTTCCCTGAAGTCATCAATATATTTGATGTTTTAAGGGTAAGGGAGATTCCTGACTTTTGAGTCGGGGGCCTACTCAACCAGTTGAGCTAATTTGTGACTTCAGCGAAATCTATATGGAAATATTGTAACAGTATAGTCTGAGGGATTAGATTATGGTAACAGATTGATAAGAGCAGCTGTAGTTGAGTTGATAAGAGCAGCACTAGGGGCAGGCGTGGTTCCTGGTTCGAATCCATCTCGCGAAAGATCGTGTTACTGGAATTTCTAATTTCTAATGTGGTTTATTCTATAATCCACATGCTGTTTCCTAACAGTGGTGCTATTTTATGATGAAGATAATGCGTCCATACACAAGCAGAGTTCCCTATTCTTTGAAAAACACAATGACGACGTTCGATATCTTCCGTGGCCATCATAAGTATCTGATTTCAATATTATCAAACACTGCGGCAAAATCGCAAATAAAAAAGGGACTATCACATAATATTAAATAGAAAATTATAAATTAATAGAAACTGGATGTTAAAGTAGGTGTTTTAAAATTATTTCAGGGGCTGTATGTACTCGACTATAAGACGAGTATTTTTTTTCCAAATTAAAGGGTCAAAAAAAGGGGGTTGGTCTTTAAATCGCAAATTACACAAATAAGTCGACTTTTGAAAGTTAATGTGGCACAGCCATTTACTGAAATTCTCGATCATAACGAGATCACACGAGATTACGACACCGCTCGAGAGATTGGAAAGTTTTCAAACGACGCAATGCCAATTTTTTTTTTGAAAGGATAAAAACATTTCATTTAAAGTTGATTTAATCTATACATATATTAAAATTTTAGAACCATCGTGTCTGTACATTGAAAATATTTGCCTAAATCTGATTGTGGTTGATGTAGGGAGTGTAACAGAATACAAGAAGACCATTTTTTAAAATTTTGTCAGAGTGTTTGTTTGAACATGCTAATTTCCAAAACAACTTGATAAAATTTCATGGGGTTTTCACAGGTAACTTGAGCATTGCTTGGGGCAACATAGAGGTTTACACCAGGCAACATAGAGGCTTACACGAGGCAACATTGAGGCCTGAAAAGTGGCTGCCCTTCCAGGCTTCATGCAATGGGGCCAACAAACCCTGCAAGTCCACATTTGCTACGACGACTATCATCCTTGACGGCGACGTAGCGGAGTCTTCTGGGCTGAGAAAGTTGCCAGGTCGAATACACGAGCGAGGTGCTCGCCGCTCACTTTCGTGTGTCGCTAAGCTCCCGCGCTTGGTGGAAAATTCACTCGTTCCTTGAAACGAGCTGTTGTCATTCGTAGGCTTCTCGGCAACGACAAGCAAAAAATCTTGAGAGAAAGACACTAAGGGAGGAAAAGAGATGGCAGAACATGTCTCAGAAGCATTTTCTTGTATGCATGAAACTCCTTTCCTGCGAGGCATCCTATGTTTGTAATCCGCCTTCGCTCTTTTCTCGCTAACTCCATTGCCTTCTATGCAATTCACGAACTCCCGTTTGGAGGCAGAGGAACTCACGACAATGTTTTTTTCCTGGTCTCTTTCCTTCTCGGTCCCCGCTCTCTCCTCTCTTACTTTCAATTTCCCGCTCTCCTGGCTGTCTCTTGCGCTTTATGTTGCCGTCCGCCTACGCAATTCCTTTCCTAGTCTCACCTCGCTACATCACCGAATTATCCTTATCACCCGCATAACCATCCTTAAATAGATGGCGCCACATGATCTCCAGCACTGGAACCTTCAAACGTTGCAGAACTCTGAACAGTTGGGCTAGTTTTGTGTGAAGCTGTGCCCTACCTTCGTTATTTTCCTGACCTTATGACAATGTTTTCTAACACTTGAGCAACCGTTTGTCAAAGAATTACTTTATTAAGGTGTTTTATGCTACTAGTTGGGAGGGGGGGGGGTGTCTGTCTGTCCCTCTATAACTCGATGTTCTATAAGTATATGAAAAATTTTCAAAATCTGTTTCTGTCGATCGATAAATATGGCTCAGTGTACGAAGATGATCAAAACAAATACAATGTCATCGTTCTCTAATGGTACCATTATGATATTCCTTAAAATTTTCTAGTCGAAGATATAGCAAGAAATAAATCAAATAACTCATAAGGACAAGCTATGAGAGAAAAAAGAAAAGTGTTTTTGACAATCGATAAATACAGTTCGATGAAGGTCGGATTTGATTCACTGGTACCTATGCGAATGTTACCATTATGGTACCATTGGAAATTTTCAATGCTAAGATATGGCATGTAATACAAGGTGGGTTCGAAAAGTAAATGATCTCATAAAATAAAGGAAACAAGAGATAAAATTAAGAAATGCAAATAAAAGATAATTTAATGAGAGAAACGAGCATTTACAAATCACACAATAAATGTGGAAGAACAATAGTATTCCAGCCCACTATTACTAAAAAATAAATCGCTGTGGAACTGGTTAACCCGACCTGTACAAAGATTTAATTATTTGGCCGGAATTTCTCTTCATTAATGGTTAGGGATATCTGCACCGCCTGCTACACAAAGTATTAAAAATATCCAACACCACTATGTTAGTCAGTCGAAATCTTAAGTGGACCGCCTGCTACTCTTGGAAGGCGGCGACGCTATGCGTTTAGTTCTTAGTAATGCAGGAAAACTAAACCATACAAAAAAACACAGCACACCATGAGATTGGTGCCAAGGTAAGAATATCCCCCTTTAAAGATTTAGACCTACAAACCCTTGTAAAGAAGAGCATGCCTCACTGCTTCATATTCTAGCGCATCACAAAGAACAGCAATAAGCAGCTTAACAACCATATTAGACAAACGTGCTGAGGTTTTCCTGTATAAATGCCATAATGGTCCAGGGGGGTATCAACACCACCCTCTCTGCTGAAAAGTAGCTGCTCTGCCAGTCTATTTGCAATGCGAACAACAAAACTTGCAAATCCACGCATGCTATGATGACTATCACTCTTGACAGCGATGTGGCGAAGACTTCTGGGTAGAGAAAGATTCCAGGCTGGATACGCGGGCGAGGTGGTCGCCGCTCACTTTCGTGTGCCACTAAGCTCTTGCGCTCAGTGGAAAATTCACTTGTTCCTTGAGAAGAGCCGCTGTCATTCGTAGGCTTCTCAGCAACAATAAGCGAAAAATTTTGAGACAAAGAGACTAAGGGAGGAAAACAGTTGGCAGAAGATATCTCCGAAGCACTTTCTTGTATGCATGAAACTCCTCTCCTGCGAAGCACCCTATGTTCGTAATCCGCCTTTACTCTTTTCTCGTTAAGTCTGTTGCCTTCTATGCAATTCACGAACTCCCGCCTGGAGGCAGAGGAATTCACGACTGTTTTTTTTTCCTGACCTCTTTCCTTCTCGGTCCCCGCTCTCTCCTCTCTTACTTTCAATTCCTGGTCTCCTGGCTTTCTCTTACGCTTTATGTTGCCATCCTTCTACGCAATTTCTTTCCTAGTCTCACCTCGCTTAACATCACCGAATTATCCTAACCACTCGCAATAGACGGTTTGGTTTAGGTTTGGTTTATTATAAATTTTGGCGTCGACTACTAAGGTCATTTTGCATCTTTTACACAAGTTATATCTGTACGCAGCCCAGGACAAACACAAACATCCATGCCCACAGTGGGATTCGAACCCACGACCAGGCGGACTCGAGAACTAGAAAGCCTGCGCCCTAACCCTCTCAGCCACCTGGCCGGCGCAATAGATGGCAACACATGATCTCCAACATTATTTCCCAGCAGAATTCGTCTGCTGGAAACATTGTAACTTTCAAACTTTGCAGAACTCTGTAACAGGTGGGCAAGTTTTGTGTGAAGCTCTGCCCTATCTTCGTTATTCTCCTGATCTTGTGGCAATATTTTCAGACATTTGAGCAGCTCTTTGACAAAGAATTACATTATTAAATACTGAAAGGTGTTTTATGCTATTAGTGGGGGTGAGGGCGTGTCTATTTGGCCGTTTGTAAGTTGATCTTCTTGAAACGTATGAAAAATTTTCAAAATTTGTTTCCACCAATCGATAAATATTTATCATCGCACGAACCATTTCGAAGATGGTCTAAATAGGTACAGTAGCACGTGCTCTAATTGTATCACTATAGTATCCTCTACAGATTTTCAATGCTAAGATATAGTAATGACAGTTTATGAACGAACATAACGTTATTAAGCATTGCTTTCACCAAGCGATAAATATGGTTTAGAGCACAAAGATGGTCAAAAACCGATACAACATCACCATGCTCTAATGGTACCATTATAATATCCCTTAAAATTTTCAAGTCAAAGATATAGCAAATAATACATCGAACAAACTCGTAACGACGAGCTATGAGATAAAAAGTTAAGTGCTTTTGGCAGTTGATAAATACAGTCCGATGATGGTCGAATTTGCTTCAGTGGCACCTTTGCGAATGCTACCTTTATGGTACCAGTGGAAATTTTTATTGCTAAGATATGGCGTGTAATTCAAGGTGTGATTGAAATTTTCGGTGAATAAAATAAAGGAAACGAGGGATGCAAACATAATACCTTTACTGCGTTCAAAGTAATCGCCATTAGCTATAACACACTTTTGACATCGGTTGTACAGCTGCTGGAATCTGTCAGCAAACGCTTCTTTCGGTTTTACTAGAAACGTAAACGAATTCTTTGAGGCGAGGAAACAAGAACAAGGCTCCAGAGGTTTCCATCCGGTGTTGGTTTTTCTCGTCTGACAGCTTGTGCGGTACAAACCGGGCACTAATCTTACGCTGTTGCAAATGTTCGTGAACAATGGTGCTTACACTGTCTAGGCTTATCTTCAGTTCTTCTGCAATCATTCTAAAAGACAGCCACCGATCATCCGCAAACATCCGTCGCACTCGTTAGATGAAAAGGCATAAATGAAAATATCAGAGCTGGAAATAGTGATCTCAGTAGTGCTGGAGGGGAACGATGATATGTACGATTTTACCTGTAATGGCATATGCCATATCTTCCCCTTCCCCTGGAGTTGTGCTTGTTGATGGTCGACCCGAACGTGGCTCATCCTCGACATCTTCCTTTCCGTCTCTAAAGCATTTAAACCACAAGAAAACACTTTTTACTCACTGCTTCCACACCGTACACTTCCACTATCATTTCATGTGTCTTCGTTACCGTTTTGCCTAATTTGAAGCAAAACTTGATGATCACGCGTTAAAATGGCACCCTTCTCACACTGACTGCGTTAAAACGGCTTAACTTCGGCTTAACTGTCGTGATCTAAACGCTAGGGGGTACTGGATGCCATGTCTCTCACTGCGTCTGTGTGAGCGCAACATCTTAACCAGCTAGACCGAGAGCTAGGACAGGTTAATTTACCCTAGAAATCCCAAAAGCGCCGTTGTGAAATTTGAAGAGCCTATTCCCTATGTAATCAAAATATGTTAGTCTTAGTCAAAATCAGTGGTGGGGGTAGGACATAGCCGACGAAAAAGACAGGCCTGGGCACTCAAAAGTCACCTGACCATAGTAGCAGGGGATAAGGTTAATCGGAAGCGATGGGCCCGCTGATTTTTGATGTCCGAAAACAACCAACGCACCAAGCGAATGAGGCCAAATGGCTAAAACTGAAACCGAAAGCAATAGCATGCTCAGTGACTTTTGCTTGGCCCCTGAGATTTACGAATCAATCAAAACAAAAGGTTTAAATAATTTCAGTTTTCACGCCGTGCGTTCATATCGTATTTTCGTATCATTAACACAATAACAAAGAAATTATATAATTATTTTTAGAATATATTTTTAAATACACATGTATACTGATAAATTTTCAAATCATTTTTATCCAAAATATATACATTTTATGCAATTTTAAACACACAATTATTTTAAACTTATTTGAAACAAAAATATAATTTAATTACATACCTGTTCTTAAAATTAAACTTTTTCATAATAGAATTTGTATCACATTTCATAAAAAGTTATTAAATTACATTAAATTTCTTTGTAATTGCATTGAAGATACGAAATACGCTATGAATGCACGGCGTGCAAAGTCAAATCTCAATGTCAGTAGGGGTTCAACTGCAACGGATATCTCTGTCACGAAATGGGCTTCACGCCTTCAGGGAATCAAAGATAGATGTTCGGCAAGAATTTTCACATCATTACAGGAAACTGTGCATTCGAACATTATCAATATTAACTAAATTATCGAAAGCATTAAAAGAAATACTGTAAAATGGGAATAAGATCACAACAGGGGGTTGAACAGAACAGCCCATTCTTGAACGCTCATGGGGAGATTGTCGCGCTTGTACAATATCGGAAGCTGATACCCATATCTCTTCATCCGCTGCCGACAGCTGGCGCTGTTTTGGCATCAAATATTTAGCATTGGAACAGTTAGAGCATCGCTTTCCACTAACGTTCTTCCCTGATAGTAATTTGAGCAACAATCTCGGAGTTTAACAATCAGTGCTTTTTCTTTTGTTGCAAACAATGAAGTTTATATTGTTGCTCAGACTACTTTGGTCAGGTGACTTTTGAGTGCCTGGCCTGTCTTTCTCGTCTGCTATGGGGGTAGGACGAGGCCTAAGAGATAATAAGGCCTGGAAGCGAAAAAGTCACCTGACCAACTTAGTGCTAGCAAAAATCCAACCTTCATTGTCTCCATCTTGTAGCCCACGAGATAGACAGGCCCGAGCACTCCACAGATCATCGGGATCAGGGCAACAATCCATCTTTCATTGTTTCCAACAAACGAAGAAACATTGATTGTTGAAATCCAAGATGGGAACAATGAAAGATGAATTGTTGGCCGTAACCCGATGATCATGTGACTTTTGAGTGCCCTGGCCTGTCTGTCGTTGGCCTCGGGGATAGGGTATATGACGTCATCAATATGGCCCCCATACGATATTTACATCCAGGCATTAAAATGGCTGTGATGTCCTTCTGGTTAATCGCAGAGTGTTACTTTTTTGAATTCAAGATAATACATCGGTAAGAAAGTCCAATGTGACACATTTTTGCGTAACTTGTATGCTTGTACAGGATTTGAAGACCGGAAGTGCGAAGATAAATCCGTAGATTTCATCGGGTTATATTCTTGGATTAAATTTAAGTGTTAACCCTAGGTTAGGTGCTGGTGAATACCGTTTCTCTTTCTAACTCTAACTCTCAGATTAACCCAAGATGGTGAATGAAAAGAATCACTTTGTTAACATCCGCTGCGAATTAAACAAAATATCCTTTTTAAAGGTTACATCCTAGAATACACTAAAAATTCGATAAACCGTTGAGATGTGAAAGCCTTTTTCGTCTCCCAGCGCACCCTAAAAATATTAATTTCTGAAGTCTTTATTTAGAAAAAAAAAGCCGGAAAAAGCTTATAGATACGCAAAACTGTGTCATAACGGACTTTCGTTGCCGTTATATTATCTTCAATTCAAAAAAAAATAACTCTCTGCGCTTAACCAGGAATAAGATTAGCCTTTTTAATGCCATGGGGGCCATATAGATGACGTCATATCTCATACGCCGACCAATGAATTCTTCTAAGACTGCCATATTTTGATTACATAGGGTTTCCAAATTTCACAACGGCGCTTTTGGAATTCAAGGGTAAATAAAACCTGCCCTAGCTTTCGACTAAGCGCGGTTGCTCAACTAAGGGACCATTCATCGAACTTTTCGAACGCATCTTTCATATCAAACAACTTGAAATGACCTGACATGAACGAATATATAGGAGTAGTTAATAACTTCGAAGATCGCCAAATTTGATTCAGTGGAACATGTTTTAAGGTTTTCCAAAATGATAAAAAAATTTTGGATATATGGTTTCAAATATCACAGCGACTAATTTGTTTATGTGGCCTTTCGGTATTTGGCTATGTCATTCTTTAATGGTTTATTAATAATGCATCAATGTATCAGACAGCGGACTGCTTGTCATCACATCGAGATGCTTATTTCAATCATTAACAAATTGGCCACTCATTGGCAACAACGTATTGCTTCTGTTGAAGATTACTTTTAATTTTTGCTTTTACTATAACGCATAAAATCAGCAGTTTTATTTGCAACAACCAAATACAGCATTAAATACATTAAAATACAATATATACAAAGTTAACTTGAACACCCATTTAATAGATATAACAATGGTTATCTAGAAATTAGAAAGGGAAGACTTCGCATTTTCAAGATGCTTGTTGACTTGTTTAGAAACTATTGTTGGCTTCAACCAATCAAGTTTCAAGAATATGTCACTGTTTCAGTGAATGCTGAAGGTCGCATATTTCCCATAATCTGTTGGGATTGTTAGTAGCAAGAATGAATTTTTTTGCCACTTGTATTGAGTCTAAATAAATAGTTAAATGGCAAAATGAGATAGAAAACTGTCTCCTTTAAATTGAGATAAAGAAAATTTCCACTTTATGAATAGAAGAAGCTCGCGAATTATTTGCGCAGTACAATAATTTGTAAGTATAAAAGAAATAGTTAATATTCGTAATATGATGAATTCTTATAAGGATTGCGTTCTTTTCTTTGCTAAGATAATAAATTTAAAGCAACTTATGTTTGCACAGGGTGATTCAGTCAATTTCTGACCATTTCAGTACTATAATTTATTGACCCATTGATGTTTACAAACTTAGCATTTCAGTATGATATTTTAGGCAGTTCGGAGTTATATTCCCGTGAAAAAGTCTTGATGATATGCTCAATGTGGCCACTATGAACGTTTTGAACTGCTCGCAGCCAAATGGTGAAGTTGTTCATAACTCTATCCAGGATCTCTGCATCCACAAGGGTACAGCAGTCGACGATGCTTTGTCGCATCTGGTCTAGGGTTTTGGTGCTGTAGTGAACACACTGTCTTTAAGGAACCACCAGAGATAAAAATCACATGGGTTTAGGTCAGGACTCGTAGGGGGCTAAAGAAAGCCACCCCCGAATCGATCTGGAAACCTCTTTGAAATGACACGATTTCAGAATTTCGGAGTGAGAAAGTCTAGCACTTCATTAGTAGTGTGAGGCCTAGCCCCATCCTGTTGAAACCATTGACGTCGAAGCGGTATACGCCTCCTTCGTAGCTCGGGGATGAAGAATGTTTCCAACATGTTAAGGTAAGCCTGTGACGTTACGGTGCCCTCAAAAAAGAACGGACCAATGATGCCTCCTGAATTACCCTGTACATTATGATAAGATATGCTCGACCTGGCTTCCTTACATAATATAAGGAGCTCAATTTCCTATTTGTCCTAGTATCCAAACATTTTCAATATAAGTGTAGAATTTCGTTTAAGGATTTGGACGTTCACGTTAAAACTAGCATATTACTCAAAAAAGTAATACCTCTTTATTTCCTTGGAAATGTTTATTAGGAGACCAGCATCTTTTGGATGAGCTTAGTTTTATAACCAGTTCACCACTGTTTCAAAGAGCATCCCGTCACCAGCTAAGATATTGGGTTGTTGAAAAGACATTGCGTGTTCTCCAGTGATCTTGAGGACCGTTTATTATTTTCAAAAAATACACATTAATCAACGATATGATGACTTCTGCCTTTGATAGAATAAGATAACTTTCAAGATCCCCTTCGCGAAAGAGTAGCGAAAATTAAATATGTCTTTCGATGAACAGCACAACATACAAACGTTTTGTACGTTCAACTTAGTTTTTCTTTTACCGCTCGTTGTCTTCAAATGCGAGTCGTTCAAGACCACCTGTCAGTAGCCCGAATAACCACCTTTAGCGGCGAGACGGGCAGGAAGAGAGTCAATAAGGTTCTGGAAGGGTATTAACAGGGATGTGAAGCCATGCCGACTCCAGTTCTGTGGCGAGCTGCCGTAGGTTGCACTGTGGAGTTTGGGGGCCAGGGGAGTACCGTAAACGCATTCTCGTGTTCTTCGAAGCACGCAAGGACACAGCGCGCTGTATGGTACGTCTCATCGTCCTGCTGGAAGATGCAATCGTGCTGAGGAAACACAATCTGCATGTAGGGGTGGACATGGTCCGAAAGGACAGATGCGTACTTCTATTGATCCATGGTGCCGTCCACAACTATGAGTGCACCCAGGGAATGCCATGAAAACATTCCCCAGACCATAATGCTGCCTCCTCCATGTTGTAGGGTGTTTGATTTTTCTGACGCTGAACGCCGTACACGCCTTCGCCATCTGTCTGATGGAGCATAAATCGTAATTCATCGGAAAAAAGCCATCTTTCGCACTTTTGCTGTCCAGTTGCGGTACTGGCGTGCTAATGTCAGTCTTTGTCGCCGGTGATTAGCCGTCAGCATTGGTGCACGAAATTGAGGTAATATGTTTGGTATCTCCCTGGTTCATCTGGGAGGTCAGTTGGTCCAGGTTGCACGTGTGTTCGCTTGCACGCATCTCCGTAGCCGTCGTTCACCTTTATCATCTATGACCCGTGGTGCCCCACATTTGGCACGTCGCTGATTTTGGGCATTACCATTCTGCCACGCGAATGGTTCACAAAAGTAGCCGTTTCGGAAATACTGCCGCCCTTGCTACGTTTCGCCATGACTCCAACAATTGCAATGGTTTCTGCTTCCCTCTGATAACTTTCCTATACCTCCCACCTGATACTGGTACGTATCTTCTGGACGTAACCATTTTCCGCTGATGTTGAACCTAAGGGGTGGTCACATTAATGTGACTGGAATGTGTAGCATTTCATGCATTACAGAAACACTACATTAACTTACCCTCGAACTATTGGAACTAATGATGAATATTCTGAGATAATACCCTCGGTCAAGAGTGCATACATTGGACAGTGTAGTAATTCGCATTCCATTTGGGCATCACTCAATGTGCGATGTCGGCCCTCGTTTTATTTGCTGTATGTTTCAACCCTAAAGAGTTACTTGTCAAACGTGTTTCCAAGGAAGCGATACATCAGTGGCAGAGATGTTAGTAGACAATGACGTTGAGAAATTTCAAATTTCATCACTTTTATTTTTGGCTTAAAAAAATGATGGGCATTACTTTTCAAGTTAACACTCGTATACTCAATAATATACATAAAAACATGCCTGAATGTAGTGTACGTTTGATCATGTAAAAAATACTGTCGAACAGTACTCTCGACTGGGAATAAATCGCAGGAATGTCGACCAGTTTTCCCAAACCAGTTAAACATTTTCTTTACTGATGGAAAAATCTTAGGGTACATTGTATAACAATTAAAAATGTCGTTTAAATGAAAAAGAAATTATTATAAGTATTATTATTGCTGTTACTTAAATAACAAGCCAATCTGTTCGCCGCTGGAAAGGACACTTCCATGATGAATACGCAAATCGGGCAAATAAGGTTCCTCCCTATGTAAGGAACTTTCAGCTGTTTATTTAATTCAGTTCCCAGTTGCAGAGGGGAATGGTCCCGATGCTATTCATTGGCGAATGGTACAAGTGTAAGGTCCTTACATCCTTGCTCAAGTAAAGAAATGAGCAAAAAAATGGGCTTGGCATTGGAGCATTTGGCACGAAACGCGCCGCAATGACTTTTTGAATAGTGTCGTCTTAGATAAGAGTCTTAGTAATGGGGGCAAGTACTACTCACATCTTGTCTTTGGTTGATAACTTAATATCAGGTCATTAAAAAGTTTTCGAATTTTCAATGATATATTTGCACTCCCTTAACATATAAAGACAGTCAATTAATTCATCAAAATCTCCTTCACAATCAATAGCATATCTTCAACGGGTGTGTAATATATAAATTCATTCTCAAAGGTAGAAATCTTTGGCTTTGGAGGTGAAAAAGTCTTCCATAGGCAACTCTTATATCGAGGGTAAGACGATATCTAAACTGTCGTGTGTAAATATGATTACTCAGTGAGCTAAGCAGGTGATAATCAGTGGGAGCGATGTCATGTGAGTACAGAAGAGCCGGCAAAGCTCTCATAAATAAACAAAACGATAAGGGGCTTTCTTCACAGCTTTATTTTTGGATCGGAACCGGGTATCAACTTCTTCTTACGCAGATATGAAGTCAATATGAAGTTAATATTTCTTCATGTCCACTCAAGCTGCATAATCTTTTAGCAGATCTTCCCATGTGAGCGGTCTTGCATGATCCCGTTACAGCAGGGGGCTTATGTGCTTTATTAATGCAGAATATTGCTGGCGTAGTTTCTGATCAGCCCACTGGAGCATACTATACATTACACCATGCTTTAAGACTCAACGCTATTCCAATGGTATCAGAAAACAGCAAGACTTTCTTTGGTATAGGTCT
The DNA here is from genome assembly GCA_023313115.1 of Rhysida immarginata. Taxonomy (NCBI): domain Eukaryota; kingdom Metazoa; phylum Arthropoda; class Chilopoda; order Scolopendromorpha; family Scolopendridae; genus Rhysida; species Rhysida immarginata. The sequence goes on from JAHWFO010049600.1 coordinate 120,689, forward strand.
TGCTATGAAATCTTGCTAGCAGGTTCCCCCTACGATAATCACTGGCAGGGGCGTTGATTTTTGGCGTAGATGAATATCGGCCCAGATGACGGTGGAGGAGGAAGTGATCAGGCATTGCACTTTATTCACTGTTGACATAGCATACAGACCCATTTATTAGAATTTTTCCGGTATGCAAAGATGGTTAAACAAAGGTCCCTATCACAGATAGTTGTCTGAGTAGTGGTGACAGTCAGTTGTCTAGATCGTCTTCAAGAGATTCATCTCCATTCCAGATTTTTGAAAACCAAAACTAAGCTTTTCTTGTTTACAAAGTATCGTGGACAAACGCCTGAGCTGAATTGTGACTTAGTTTGAATTCACACAGCAATGCTACTCGAATTTTGCCTTGTAACAACAACGATAAAATAGTTTATTCAGGACTCTTCTCACAAGAAAATGTCTAAAGACCCAAATCATGTAGGATATAGCAATTTCTGTTAAGGGGTTCACGTGCTATTCATTGTCAAAGACCAGGGTGCAGAACTATCAAAGATCTTTTTTTAAATGACTTGATAGAACAACCCAAATAGAACTTAATATTTTTCATAACTTTAAGTCATTCCCCTTTGAACTGCTTTTCTATTGTATGAAACCTTATTCTTTCCCTCGTAGTGCAGAACTGACTAAACGACATACATAGAAGGAAGTAAAGATGTACTGGGCCAAAACGTTTTTTGGTTGCTGCGAGCTTCGTTTAGCTGTCTGGAATGCCCTTTTCATAACAATAGTAAGCCCTGTTACTATTTTAATATACAGAATAATTAAATGATAAAGGAATACAGGTCATAATACACTAACTACAAAAAAAAATAATTGCGCACTCCCTGACTTATTATGGTGGTGATATCATGAGGTGGGGTGTTATGGTATTACGGTCTTATTGTAATGAGTGATCTCAACTCTGTGGCGTTATTTTGAAATGAGTTCATGTTACTTCCAGAGACAAATGAAGAAAGAGACTGGCAGTGACCTCCCCTTTAGTGATGCCTTCGCGCCGCCATTATGGGATTGGCAAGAAACGCTGATCGCGGGAGGCAATGCATGTGAATCAATCGCAAACAATTATTTTTTATAATATCTATCTAAGATATCTGGATGAATTTATTATGGGACCACCAGAAAAACTTGCTCTATTAAGCAAAAAATAATTATCCAAATCGGCCTATCCGATAAAAAGTTATTTTGTGATAAATAAAGCTATTCTGAAACATAAATTTAAAAAAAAATAGTTTAAATGGAAAAGGAGGAAGAGATTATATTAAACAATTAACTATGAAAATTCTCCTTTATAAATTATAATTTGAAAGTTAATAAAATAAAATATACAGTTCGCTAATTATAATCCAAATTATTGTTGATTTGTGCGAGATGTACAAATTATAATCTCCCTTTCTAATACTAACTGGAGACCACATTCTCATACATATTGGTCAAATCGTTTTTTTTTTTAAAAGATCCAATACTTCAGTTCACAAGTAATTATATTATTAGTTAATTGCTTATTACAATATTTGGAATAATAAATTGATTATTTTATTGAACTGAGAATTATTTCTTCCTTTACGTTTTTTGTTAAAAAAAAACAAACAATTTAAGTACCTTTTCAAACGCATTTCACGTTACCAGATTTTCTATTAATTTAAAATTTTAAAATATTTTAAAATCAATTAGCTAATATTTGATAAATTATGTTAGGTTTATTTATTGATAGCAATTAAACTTTCAAATATTCTTCTAGTTTAAATGTCCTGCCTTTACAAATATTCCATTATCAGATTAACAAAAATTAAAATTGCATTTTTTTTATTATCTTAAAAAACAATTTCGTTACACAGCTTTAATTATAAACAAAATTTTAAAGAAAAACTCAATAGTACAAAATTTATTGATTGTCAATTATATTTCCAAACGATAATAATGAGGAAATGTTTAAAAATTGTATTTCAGCCGTATTTTAGAAGAAGCGTAAAGTATAAACATCTAACTGACATTTCAGTAAACGTTTTTACTGTGATGAATACATTAAAAAAAACAATAACTGTCACTCAAGAAATAAGCACCAAGCTCAAACGCCCGTGTATAATAGCTATTTCATAGCTAAACGAAAAATTAGGAAGTGAAACATTTGCATTGCAGATTTCCAATGGATGACAAATTGATTGGCATTAAATTTACCAGGTTAAAATTGAGTGCAGGGCACAAAACATTAATTCATGTATAACTCTGATGAGTATAATCATGAATCCATATAAGATGATGCGTCTCATTATTATCCAATCCATGATATTAAAATCTTGTCAAAATATTATAATTCGGTTGTAGTATATAATATTGCAGGATTTGTTTCTAGGTCTCTAATTAAATCTATAATCTGCATTCAATGTAAAGAAGCGTTGAAAGAGCAATATCAGAACTGCCACAACCTTAATTTCATTGTGAAAAAAAATAAAGAGGCCTTATCACACCATCGAAAGATGTAGTAAACCTGTGCAAAATTTCAGAAAAAATCATTAAGAGTGAATTTGAATACGCCTATCAAAATTTTAAAAAAACATTACATTTTATAATCGAAAACAAAATTAATATTTTCACTAATTTAACTCGCCATTCATTTGAAATGAGTACTTCTGACGATCATGTGCTTCGACTTAATAGACTTATTGTCATCACATAGTGTAATATTCGATATGACCATGAAACCAAGCGGCTGACAGAAAAAACAGAAAAAACTCGTAAAACGATTTTCATATATGCTGAAAAGAAGAATATAAAAATTTGTTGTTTAATATTACTGTAATATTTTTATGGCGAAAACTGCATGTAGATTTACGTATTCGATTGCAGCGCTCACACGAATCTTTCCAAACGCGCGCGAAATGAGAATGAAATCCTCGCACGTCTAAATGTTTTAAACTACTGGGTCTATCTTCTTTCCACTGCTAGATCAAAGTTATCATAAACGTCAAGAGAGAAAATTCATTGTTTCAAAGCATTGCCGGGTAAAATCTTTTATGCATTCGAAGGAGCTCTAGCTCTGACGCAGATGTAATTTTAATATCTCACTTTTACTTCCACTTGGTTTAAATAAACAGTGGAAATACCTTTTATTCTATATGCATTCACGTCATTTTAAAATATAGGCCTAACTTCAATTAGCTATTTTAACAATAAGCCTAATATTAATTAGCCATTTTTAACAATAGGCCTAACATTAATTAGCTAATTTTCACAATAGGCCTAACATTATTTAGTCATTTTAACTGTAGGCCTAACATAAATTAGCCATTTTTAACAGCAGGCCTAACATTAATTAGCCATTTTTAACAATAGGCCTAACATTAATTAGCCATTTTGAACTATAGGCCTAACATTATTTAGTCATTTTAGCTCTAGGCCTAACATAAATTAGCCATTTTTTACAATAGGCCTAACATTAATCAGCCATTTTTAACAACAGGCCTAACATTATTGAGTCATTTTAACTGTAGGCCTAACATAAATTAGCCATTTTTAACAATAGGCCTAAGATTAATTAGCCATTTTTAACAATAGGCCTAAGATTAATTAGCCATTTTTTACAATAGGCCTAACATTATTTAGTCATTTTAGCTCTAGGCCTAACATAAATTAGCCATTTTTAACTATAAGCCTAACATTAATCAGCCATTTTTAACAACAGGCCTAACATTATTTAGTCATTTTAACTATAGGCCTAACGTTATTTAGCCATTTTTAACCATCGCCCTAACATTAATTAACACATTTAACAATAGGCCTAACAGCACTGAATTTTAAAATGAAATGAGCACGTGCATCAAGAAAGCTTCATAACGGGCACGTGCTCCAGGCTGCCATCAACAATGCTTAAATGATAAACAAAAAGTAACACTGTATTCACTTATGATTCGTCGGCAGGATTCGATTGATATATTACGTGCCCTAAGTTCATATTCTTAACATTAGTGCACGTGCTTGAAGGGGTCCACGAGAGCTCATCAAAAGTTGATATATCGCTGTTAAGTTCTTCCATTTTCACGTTTTTGTGCAAACGATGGCTGGCCAGGCACATAAAGGTACTGATCATGCTTGTATTCTTATATATAGCTTTAGCTAAAGCTCTTAATAAGGGGTCATTGAAATACTTTTTGGGGGTCATTTTCTCGGACGTAGCATTTCGAAAATCGAAAAGAATGTCATATTCGTCTTGTGCTCGTCATTCCCGTTCGAATGACATATTACATGCCATATATTGCCAATAAAAAAATTTAATGGTGGGGTTTGGGTCTCAATAGTCACGTGACTGTTAGACCGATTTCGACGACAAACTAATCAGGTGAGCTCAGGAAGGGTCTCTATCGAACAGCGAAAAAAGAACTTGAAAAAGTTAAAGCATTCTCGAGAAATCGTCGGACATACAGACGGACAGACAGACAGACAGACAAACAGAGCGAAACCAATATATGCTTTTCAGCATATAATAAGGGGAGAAAATATACGCAGTGTCTTTTCACGACTTACTATATTTAAAAATCAATAAAGAATAAATCAATTTAAATTTTTTGTGTAACTGAAGCTATTTTCGAAACTCCACTGGTAATGCTATATGAAGAGGCATCATATTTACTTTTTATTTAGCAATACAAATGAAATTCTTTACAAGGTATTAAAAACTGATTAAGTTACAAGAATCAACTTTTTGAATAATAAAAATCAGTTAAGACTGAAAAAATAAATTCATCCTTCCTCTAGTTTCATTTACTTTCACCATGGATGAAGAAATAACTTTGCTTCTTCATTTTTCTTCATCTATGCTTTCACTTGTCTCTGGCTAAGCCTCCATGATGACAACAGGAGTTGCGAGTTGTACGTGATCTTTTAAAAATTCGTAAGGCATTGAATCAGCTATTGAAAGTCATTAAAAGTTTACGTTATCGTTGTTAATGCAATAAAGTTTATTTAAAAAAAATCAGTAAACAGGTTATGCTTACTAATATCTCCTGAAATCATCTACAAAAACAGCTGAAATTACATTGAGAACATAGGCCGCCTTAGGTTTTTACCATTCACAACAGGGCGACTGCTGCACTTCCGGTAGCACCAGTAGCGCTCAGCGAAATGAATAGGGCACTGCCAGTCTCTTACTTTCATTTGTCTCTGGTTACTTCCAAGACAAAAATGCCAAGAGCGATGTTACTGCTGCTAATATGCGATGGTTTGAATTGTATAACGTTCAACACTTGGATACCAGTGAACATATTGGGCCCCTCAAAAACAAACATGCCGTGAAATTTTAAAACTTTTATCATAATTTGGTAGTACTTAATGGAGTATTAAAATTCCCAAAATATTTTTGAAGAATTTCCATTTCTTAACTACATTTTTTGTTCCTCTTTTTGTTTAAAAAGTCATATCACAAGCTAATTTTTTTCAAATTTCTTTGAAATTTTAAAGATAACAAGTAAATAGTATATATTTCATAATAAAATATAAAAAAAATGAGAAATTTTTTTTTTGTGAAATTTTAATGTTCTCAATCGATTTCAAGAATTTTGAAAAACACATTGAATCTGTATTTATTAGAAGCTTTAGCATAAAAGTTACTTATAAGAATGCGCCCTTGGTCTGTACGTTTATCCGTCCGTCCGTCCAACGTTTGCGCGATAACTTGAAAACGGATTAACTTTTTCAAATCCTGTTTTCAGAAATATGACCATCAAAGTCTTGGCTCGGCCGTATCAGCTTTTCTGAATTTTTCGTGGACCCCTTCAAGTCGAATTCACGTGCTAAAACAGTGAGTGTAAAGAATTCAAAGATACTGGCATGTCATATAACAATCGATTTGTCAAGAAGAAATACATTGTTACTTTCTGTTCATCTTCTAAGCATTATTGACATCGGCGCGCGCACGTGAAATCGCTTTGTCGACGCACCATTACTCAAGTGCTCATAATGTATAAGCTTATTAAGTAGCGGAAAAATGGAGCTACTTATTGGTTTTATTTTACACACGATTTGAATCACCCTTCATCATTTCTACATTTTTTGAAGTAGAAGGTTGAAATTCGGAATGTAGCTTACTATGAGCATGTGCACCTTCACTATTCAGTTTTGTTTTGATTAGCCCACTAAGGTCGGAGTTTAGGGGGTGAAAATTAGAGGGGACCAACAGGTCTAGGTGTATTTATGCATATAAAGGAGTGAAATTCGGTATGCAGATTCCTATAAACAAGGTCTCCATTATATGAAGATTTTTTTCCCCCGAGGTATGCATGCCTTCCCGATTCGGTGGCGGAAATGCATCGAAAAGCAGGGTGATTACAATGAAAAATAGTCTACTTGTTCCAACTCTGTCTGTAATAAAGGAGCTGTAAAAAAATATTTCCGTAAGTAGAATAAGAATGGAGCTACTTATTGGTTTTATAATATCAGTCCGTCCCCTTCATAATTCCTACATTTTTTTTGAGGTAGAAGGATGAAATTCGGAATGTAGCTTACTATGGGCATGTCCATCTGCACTATTGAGTTTGGTTTTGATTGGTATAAGGGGTCGGAATTACGGGGGTGGGATTCAGAGAGGGCAACATATCTATGTGCTATTTAGGTACGTAAAGGCGTAAAGATCATTTCAGTATCCAGATTCCTGTAGGCAAGATCTACATTACTATGAAGTTTAGGACCAATTGTTCCAGTAGGATCGGATTTGCGGAACAAGGTGCTCTGTGTCATACCTTTCCAATCAAGAGTGGTGTTCCTCAGGGGTCTTTCCTGGGCCCCCTCTTGTTCAACATTTTCATTGCTGATCTTCCGTTCGCTTTAAGGAAGGAACCTACTAAGGTTCTGGTTTATGCGGACGATTTTAAAAAACTTTTATGCAGTTGACTCTTGGAGAGCTTGTGAGACCTTAATATTGTTACGAAATGGGCATTAAGTAACGGACTGGTTCTTAATGTGCAGAAGTCGTTTGTCGTGACTTTTAATAGGAAAACCTCTACCTTCCTGTTTGACTATTGTACCAAAGATGGCCGTCTGACTAGAAAAACGGAGATAAAGGATTTAGGAGTATGGTTTGTGGATAACTGTTCTTTTTTGAAGCATATTGATGGTATTAACCGCGACATTTCTTGTCGCATTGGTATCCTGAAACGCCTTACTCCGGTTTTCTCTGATATATCTAGTTTTGTTATTTTGTTTAAAGCATTTGTAATCCCTAAGCTCCTTTATGGGACTTGAATATGGTGTGGCGGAAATAAACAAGCCTTGGAGTTCAAAGCGTAGAGTTATTGGCTTTAATCGTTTTTTAGCTGTTAGGTTTAATTCCTACGTCTTACCAGAGAATTATAAGCATTTATTCAATAATAACACCATTATTAGTAGAGTTCTCTTTAATATCTTTATAAGCCTTTTTTATAATAGGATCTGTGCGCCAGATCTTACTGACGATTTTAACTTACAGGACTTGAGAAGGGCGCGGGTTGGTTATGTTTTTAGATGTCCATTTAAATGGAGGACGAAATTGAGTGACTTTGATCCTGTTGCTAAACATATTGCTAATTTTAAATCTAATTTTATGGATCCTAATCTTGACGATTTTAGAGAAAATCAACTTGCTTTATTTGATCCAAACTGATAATTAATTTTATTGCCTGGTCTTATGTGTTTTTTATGTTCATGCCTCTCTCTTTCCCCCCCTTCTTTCTGCGTTTTCTATCTTTTATTCTTATTATTGTTGTGGGTAAACCTAACTCGGATCAAGTCCGGAGGCCAAGTCCCAGTGGCGGACCGAAGAGAGGGCCAAGCCCAAAGGACTCATATTATGCCCTCGTGGCGAGGAAAAGAAAAATTACGCGCTCGTGGGAGTATTGATGTTTGGTTGAAGGAATTTCCTTACAATGTGAAAGGAGTTTAGAATTGTGGCTTTCTGTAAGGTTTTGTATAAGTGTGGGTTTAAATTTAATGTTGATAGGCTTTTGTGTAATGAGTTTGGAATAACCCCAGTGACAGAAAGAACGATAGGAACATTGTGTACTCTGGTAACTCCCCAAAGGCGTTTTATTTCGTGTGCAAGAATAGTATATTTAGTGATTTTGTCAGTGTATGTCTGTTGTAAATTGTGTGTGTTGGCGATGGAGATATCAATTATGCAAGTCACTTTGGTTTGCTTATCTACTAGTGTAATGTCTGGTCTGTTATGAGGGATACTTTTGTCAGTGATTATAGCTCTGATGTTTGTGTGATGTTCTTTAAGAAAGTGTCTGGGATATATTTATAGTATTGAGTATGGATGTTCATAAGCTTCTGTATTTTTGCTACATGTTGATGTACGCTGTTGGCTACCTGATTATGTCTGTGTAAATAATCTTTATGCGTGAGTATTTTGCAACTGGATATGGTTTTCTCTGCGATATGGCATTTCCTGCAAGACCCGTCAGTTGAATCTTTGAAGTTTTCTGTAGCTTTTAATGTTAATAACCTGGTCTTGTATGGCAATCATGGTTCCTTCAGTTTACTCAAAGAGACTCCCTTCACTCAACCAAAAGTTCGACGCTTTTTTTGTTTTGATTTCCGAGCCATGATTGAAATTAAGTGCATGTTATAGGAATGTTATGGGTGTTCTGCACGCTGTTCAGATTCAGAGGTGTGTATTTTGTATCAGCCATGCAGACTGCTTTGTGTAATGGTGATGTGTGTTGTTTAGAGTAAAAGAATTCTCTGAGTGACTGAGTCTGTTTCTGGTGTAGACCTATTATATCAATAAGACCTCTGCCTCCTTCTGAACGGCAGGGTGAGTCTTTCAATAGTTGCATGTGGATGGTGCTTTTGTGCTTTGTAAGCAGTTTACGTTGTTTCCTTTTGAGTCCCTCAAGATGTCTATATGCCCACTGTATGACTCCAAAGGAGTACGAGAGTTTTGGGGTGGCATAAGTCTTGATAGCCGTGATTACATTTCTGGAATTTAAATGTGGTTTAAGTATTGCCTCTAGCCGATGAAGATACTGTTTAGTGAGTGTATTCTTTATGTGTTTGTGCGTCAGAAGCTTGGCTTGTTTAAATCCTACATATTTATAAAATTAGTTATTTTTCATAGGAGCAATGTGACCTGGTTCTTTTAATGTGCAGCCCCCTTCCCTGAGTACTCCATTTTCAATGTGAATTGATTTGCATTTTTCCAGCCCAAATTGCATGTTTATGTCTTTTGAAAATTTTTGTGTAATGTTTAGTAACTGGTGCAATTGTTTGTGTGGAGGCGTAGATTTTCATCTCGTCCATGTTGAGTAAGTGTGAAAGCGCGTAGTGAAAGTTCTTACTATGTTTAATCTTGTAGCCGTAAGTGATGCT
>JAHWFO010049600.1:140673-163672 GCA_023313115.1 Rhysida immarginata
AATGGCAGAATTCCAGTAGATATCCTCTGCAACTTAGTTCTGAGCATGCCTCAGAACTAAGGGTTGGTGCTCTTATAGCCGCTAGTGCTGATGTCACTGAGCGTTCACAATTTAAAAATTCCAGACAAATGTTTGGTGAACGTGGAATAGTTTGTTTTTGATAGATTATGATATTAACCATATTTCTTTTCTCTTAGGTAACAGCAGTTATATCCGCTATCTTGGGAATGTTGTATCTCTTATCAAAATCAGAATGTGAAAAACGTAACCGATTCGATGATTGCTCTCGTAAGTATTGTTATTAATGTTCATACGAGGTGCTACTCAAGATTAAACTACTAACTCCAGATTAAACTATTAACTAGCTGAAATTCACGCAAAGTTTAAGGCAGATTCCTTGCTCCCGAACATCAGCCAGGTCAATAATGGCAGACGTACATGTACATGGTATCCAAAACTCGGAAACTCGTCCACTTATAAAGATAGCAGTTGGCAGATTGATAGCTAAAAAGATAAGCAAGAGCGACAAAACTTAGTAGTGGTAATGGTTTACATAAAATGCTAAAATACTCAAAAAAAAATTTTTATGGCATTTCGTACCTAAGCTTTACGATAATAAAACCACTGAAATACAAGGTCTTTATAATTAAAGTTCCATTTTGACATGGCCATAAAAAAAACTACTGGACCAAAAGCTATAATACTTGGTAATATTATACAAGAGGGCATGGGAAGTTCATACCCATCAAAAAAAAGTTAGTTCAAAAGGTCACCACCAGCATGGAATGGCGCTCTATGCAATATTCGTATACGAAATTAGACACGAAGACACAGGTGTAATCTGCTTTCAGTAAATAGTGGAGGCCACATTCAACATGTAACTAATTTTAGTAACGATTAAAGACTTGTTAACCTGTGTCTTCGTGCCTAATTTCGTATACGAATATTGCATAGAGCGCCATTCTATGCTGGTGGTGACCGTTTGAACTAATTTTTTTTTTGGTGAGTACGAACTTCCCATGCCCTCTTGTATAATATTACCAAGTATTGTAGCTTTTGGTCCAGTAGTGTTTTTTATGGCCATGTCAAAATGGAACTTTAATTGTAAAGACCTTGTACTACGTAGAGGAAAAATCGAACCCACTTATCCACAAGGATTTTTTAATGACTCAGATGTACATTTCGGGGGCTACGCTCCCTTCTAACTCATTTTCTTCTACGTAGGTATGGCACACAGTTTTGGCTTGATTATTATTTTGTACCACTGAAATAGTAAGCTATTGAGAGAAACCTATACACGCCCTGACCAATTAATTAAAAACATCTGTTTAATATTTTTGGATCCTTTCTGGCCCCAATTGCAGGATGTATGCGAGTTAGCATAGAGTCAGTAAGCTGTTCAATTACAAACCTAGCGTCAATAAACTTCGGACACCAAGTAATTTGGCTAAAAGCACCGTGAAAAGTGCATACAGAGGATTGCAGGCTAATGAAAATAGATTTACTGAGTATATGTAACAATATCAACATTGATTTAGAATCGATTTAATGGTGTAAAATAATTTATTCAAATTTATGTAAAATTGCGTTGTCAACAGGTTTCAAAGAACTTCGTACACAAAGGGTCACCAGCATATAGAACTTCCCTGAAGGCTGTAGAAACGCCTAGAATGCTTTGCATCAGGCTTTAAAAGCACAGTCCACGCGACAGAGCACAGTATTCGTGCTGTTTTGAACCATGGGACATGGTAAGCCAGTAGAAACGTGTATACGGAAAAAAATTATACAGCAGTTCCAGAATAACAAATCCCAGCGAACTATTGCCCATGAATTATCAGTTCCACTCTCTACTGTTAATGGAATATTCAAGCGTTTCAGAGAAATCGGGAAAACAGAACGGGGGACTGCACCAGGCAAGCAGCGATTATTGAATGTTAGGAACCTACGAGTATTTCGACGTTACATTGTTAAAAACAGGCATGCTCCGATAAGTGAAATGACTGTTTGAGCTCGAGAATATTTTCATATACCCATATCCAAAAGCACAGTCCGCCGTTACATCAGAAGATGCAACTATTACTTATACGCTACAAAGAGTAAGCCATTTATGAGCACTGTAGCTAAGCGTCGCCGGGTAGCATGGGCCAGAACCCATCCAAAGTGGACCCTTGCTCAGTGGAATAGTGTTCTGTGGTCCGACGAGTTCACCTTTGCAGTGATGTAGGGCAAAAACGGTCGCAAAGTGCTAAGGACCAAGCACGAAAGTAATCATCCCGACTGTTACCAGAGGAAAGTTCAGAAGCCTGCATCGCTGATGGTGTGGGGCTGCATGAGTGCAGCCGGGACAGGATCGCTTCACTTTTGCGAGGGCACTATTAACTCTGCTGCTTATATAAACATTCTTCAACAGCATCTGCGTCCATCCCGCCAAAAGTTGTTCATAGAAGACCAAGCATCTTTCAGCAGGACAACGCGAAGCCTCATGCTGCTCGGAACACCAAGGCTTGGCTACAACAGCAGCGTTTCAGGGTACTTGACTGGCCTGCCTGCAGCCCAGATCTGTCACCCATTGAAAATGTATGGCGCATTTTAAAGCGAAAAGTCAGACAGCGGAAGCCTCGAACACTGCAGCAGTTGCGGGCGCTTATTTCCGAAGAGTGGGAAAAAATTCCAGTAGAATCAACGCAGAAATTAGTGTCCAGTATGCCTCAACGACTTCGGAGCGTCATTCGTCGGAAAGGTGACGCCACTCATTGGTAATGTGTAATAAATGGTACGGTGTACTAGTTCATTGCAACGTGTTGAAAACGGAACATTACAAAAAGTCGCTTATTTAACTTTTCTCGTTTTTTTATATGTTAAAATGCTATATCACAGTTGTATTAAAGCTTTGTGCACTCGATAAAGTAATTTTCATTTGTTTACAATTAGTTTCGTTGTACGTATCCAAAATTCTGTAGGTGTCCGAAGTTCATTGACGCTAGGGTTGTTAAAGACCAGGAGTTCAGGAGACATACACACAGTTTTCGCAGTTTTGTGGAAAGAGATATTCCTGTCAGATGTCCTTCCAAAATGTTCCAAACTTTATCTATTGGATGGTGAGGAAGTCATCGATGAACTTCAGGGTGAGCGAGAAATAAGTTTCCCACTTCAGAGAGCTCTACGAGACAAAATGTTCACTACAGTTAATTCAAATTATGCGCTTGTTATTTAGTAAAGAAAAAATACTGCAAAATCCGTCAACAGGTGGCGCTGGAACAGTCATATAAATATTTAACATGCTTACAAATGCAAATGTTCTATATAGAGCAAAAAACTGCTCAATATTTTTTCCTGCATTTTTGAAGAATGTGCTCTAATCGCAAAACTACCTTTTCCACAGCTGAACGTACTGAGTCTGCTGGAATAAACAGAACATGACGCCGAAATCCGTCCTTTGGATCTGGCACAGATGCAGGTTTTCTACGGTAGGTGGTGTCCTTCAGGAAACCACATGACCAAAAGTAGTTTACTTTCACTTGTTTCACTTGTTGAATATATGCAAATAAATATCATTGTTACAGCGTCTTCTATTGGTTAATATGGAAAATTAATTTTTTTATTTAATATGTAAAGCGCATCATTTGATCTCTCTGTAAGACAATTTCGGAACCAAATTTCAGTTAGGTACTGTGATTCACAAGTTATTAATAAAAACACTGATACTGGACCAATGTCTGTCGCAGATACGAGGGGAGGGGGTCAAAGATTACCTGGACTTTATTTTTTGTAAACTTCATTGTTGGAAAGATAACGACCGCTTGTCATGCTAATGCAGCACCACTCGTCCGGTTGCCATGACAACCTAATGTTTGTTTTAACAAAATCGCGGACAGCGACGTGAAGACCAAAGTGGAACAACGAATAGCCTAATCAAGTTTCTCCACAACGATGGTGCAAAAGCATCTGAAATTCATCAGAAATTTCAATGACAGTTAACCGAGTGATGTTCGTCTCGACCATCCGTCTTTGCTTGGTGCCAAAAGTTTGAAGGAGGGCGAGAATTCACCGGGAATAAACCTCATAAGGCAAGGGCATCAATTGCTGTCAAAGATGGCAACATCGCCCGAACAAATGAGCTGATAAGGGACAACAGGCGGATTCATGTCCGAGAATTGATTTCAATACTGAACAGCACCATTGGCAGTGTGGGACTATCATCCACGATAAGCTGAAGTTCAACAAAATCTGTGCTAGATGGGTCCCTAAGCAACTCTCCGAGGATCACAAAACCACCCGGGTGAAAATCTGTTCCATGCTGCTGCAGCGATATGACGGGGAAGGTGACAGCTTCCTAAGGCGTGTTGTGACCACCGACGAGACAGGGATTCATCACCTTATTTCTGAAAGCAAGCATGCGAGCATGGAGTGGTGACACACAGACTCGCCACGACCTCAGAAATTTAAGATGACACCGTCGGCCACGAAAGTGATCTATTCACGGACATTAAGGGGATCATTCATGTTGATTTTCTGGAAGAACGTCGGACTATAAATGCAATCTGCTACAGTTACATTTTGAGGACGTCCCTGAAGCCCGCACTAAGGAAAAAGCGACCAGGACTCCTTACCAGCAGTGATTGTTTTTTGCATGACAATGCCAGACCACACACACAGCCAAACTGACTATGGACACACTGATGGACCTCAAATGGGACATTTTAACACATCCTCCATACAGCCCGGATCTCTCCCCTTGTGATTATTATCTTTTTGGACTATTGAAATAATTCTTGGGAGGGCAGAGGTTCGGCTTCGATGTGGAAGTGAAAAAGGCTATCCTGACGTCGTTTCGAAATCAGCCTAAATATTTCTACAGAACCGGTATCCAGATGGTCCCAGAACGCTGAATAAATGTGTAGAGAAGCAAGGAGAGTTATTTGAGAAATAACGATGTGGTGTGTGTGTGTTTGTAGTTTCCTGATTTTATAAAAATAAAGTCCAGTTTAAATTTGAACGCTGCTCGTAATTGGAGATGGCACTAATGATGGAGGAGAGGATTGAGCTGATGCTGATATCCGCTTATTTCAACGCCTAGCATCCCGAAAAAGTACCACTCGCGCTCAGTACCGTCGTGTATATGATTTCACTGGGATTGTTGAACATAAGCTCGTACAAGCCGGCCAAAAACATAACCAATGAGGCAATCTCAACAACAATGTTGGCAAAATTTGCAAATAGCCCACAACGTAGCACAAGACCGCTTCCGTCTGCGTGTGCACTCAGGCAATCAACCATAGCATGCTCTAATGGTACACTTATGATACCTCCTTAAAAATTTCGTTAAACCAGATATGGCATGTAATATATCAAACAAATCGAGACAAAGTCTCATGATTGAATATATAAGACAACAAATGATAGCAGATATTGGTCTAGTGACACGTGTATGTGTAAGGATGTCTCATAAATGAATAAAACGAGTAAATAATGATAATGGGAATTGGTTTAGTAGCACGTGCCCTAATGGAACCATATGGTACCCTATGGTACTGTTGTAACTTTCAATGCTAAGGTATGGCATGTAATATATCAAACAACTCGTTACATTTTGTCATGAGTGAATGCAACGAGTAAATAATGATAGTAGTAATTGGTTTACTAGCACGTGCCTTACATGGTTTACTACCATATGATACTTTTGTAACTTTCAATGCTAAGATATGGCATGTAATATATATCAAAGTGTCATGAGTGATTATACGAGTAATTAATGGTAGTCGGAATTATTTACTAGTGCATGTTTTAATGGTACTATATGTTACCTTTGGAAACTTTCAATGTTAAGATATGGCATGTAATATATCACCCAACTCCTAACGCGTTGTTAAACCTATCGTTATCCATAGCTTATTTTTATCAAGCGCATATTGCTGTTAGGCTTGATAGTATCGTAAACTAATTAATGTGAGATATATTGCTAATTGGTAGTAGTTAATCGCTTGCGTTAATAGTAGATGATAACGTAGAATCACTTTAGTAATTGAATATGAAAACATAATAGATTACTACACATAACGCTCACTTCTTTTTACATTAAGACAAATTAAAGAACTTTTATTTTTTCAAATATAAAAAGAATAACTTCAGTCTCCATTTCAGCTTTCAGTTCTTCAAGTTTATTCGTTTAAATTCTCTCTTTACATTAGTTTACTTAAACATTACTTTATAATTTAGTTTTCATATTTATATATTTTCTCTAAAGCTTTTGTTGGATGTATACATGTATATCTTTGAATTTTGTTGCATGCTTTTCTATTGTTGCTCGTGTCGATTGTTGTCTCCGTTCATCGCACATTAGGTATAAATGTGTGGTTGAGAGAGAAAAATGTCCTGATGATAAAATTGCCGAATGGGAAGAGATGGATGTCAAGGCCACTAATTACATTTATAGCGCCATTACGAACAAGCAATTGGAGTATGTAAGCGACCTCGACTCAGCCTTTAAGATCATGTGTAAGTTTGATGAAATGTATTTAAAAAAGTCCACCGCACTGCAAATTGTATGTAGAAATAACCTTGATAGCATAAAGTTGAAAAACTATTCTGATATAAATTTATTCTTTGATGATTTTGAAAAAGCAGTAAATGAGCTGAAACAAGCTGGAGCTATCGTAGGTGAACAGGAAAAATTAAATTATATGTTGAAAGCTTTGTCACAAACTTACAGCCACATAGGAGATTTAATTGATGTGTTACCGGAAAAGGATAGAACTGTGGATTATTTGAAAAGTAAAATTAAAATGAAATCCTTGGATGAAAAACCCGTAAAGGAAACTGATGAGTCTAAGTCTAACACTTTTAAGGTTGAAGCCAGTACATCATATTACAGTAATAAAATCTGTTTTAATTGTGGAAAGCCTGGACATTTAATGAAAAATTGTCGACTGGCAAGTGGAAGTCATGGTAATTGTGGTCGTGGAAATATTAGCCGAATAAATAGTCATGGTAATTATTTTGGCAGACGAGGAAATTTTCGTGGGTACAGAGGAAATAATCGAAGCCAACCAACTGATGAACAGCGAGCAAACAGTTTTCATACTACAATGTTGAATAATATATCAACCATGAATGAGAGTCATGCTTCAAACAATGGTCAAATAGATTGGCTATTTGATAGCGGATGTACAAACCATATTATAAACAGTGATGAATACTTTGATGCTTCTATTACATTAAAAAACCTACAAAAGTCAAAGTTGGTGATGGAAGAGTTTTACAAGCTACTAGGTAGGCAATATTACAATTTTCTTTGAAGTTCATGGTAAAAGATCGAAAGTAACTTTGAAAAATGTATTTTATGTGAAAGAAATGAAAGCAAATTTACTAAGTTATTCCAGGATTACTGACAATCATAAGATAATCTCGAAAGGACATCTATCAAAAAATTTATAACCGGAATGGCAGACTAATAGCAGTAGCTAAAAAAGAGAATATATATGTTAAAGAAGAAAATATGTAATGAAAAGTTTTACCTTGACTGATATGATATACTCAAATACAACTAATGCTGGAAACACATTAACGTTAAAGGAGAAGTGGCATCGTAAACTTGGACATATAAATTTTAATTATCTAAATATACTATGTAAGAATGAGTTACTTGAAGGGATTCCTAAAGAAATAGAGTCAGAATATATGAAGTGTGCTATCTGCATTGAGAATAAAATGCATAATCTACCCTTTCATAACAATAGAAGAAGAGCTGAAGATATTTTAGAAATTGTGCATACAGACTTGAATGGGCCACATAGAACTACCGGATTTAATGGTGAAAAGTATTTCTTAAGTTTCATTGATGATTGTAGCAAATTAGCAAAAGTTTACTGTATTCAGTCAAAAGATCAAGTTGTGGAATGTTTTGAGGAATATATAAATGAAATACAGAATTTAACAGGAAAGATGATAAAAGAACTTAGATGTGACAATGGAAAAGAATACTTAAATAAGCATATTTATAAATTAGCCAGAGAAAAAGGAATTATGGTGAAACCTTGTCCAGAATATGTACATGAATTAAATGGCACTGCAGAGATATAATAGATCAATTTTGGATATGGCAAGATGTTTACTGGCAGAGGCAAAAGTTGATAGACGATTTTGGCCAGAAGTGATAAAAACTGCTGCTTATTTGAAAAATAGAACACTGGCAAACACTAAAGAGAAGAAGACACCATATGAGATATTTTTCAAAGTGAAACCTTGTGTTAAAAATTTACGACTATATGGAAGTAAAGTATTTGTCAGAATACCAGAAGAGAAAAGATCAAAATGGGATAGAAAGGCTGAATTAGGTATTTTACTTGGCTACACAGAAGTTGGATATAGAGTTTTAATCAACAATAAAATAGTTGTAGCAAGACATGTTGACATAATCGAAGAGGACATAAAATGCGTAGGTTTTAAGGATGAAGATGATCCCGAGCAGAAAGAATATGACACAAGCAATGACGATGAAGCTGAAGATGAGAGAATGAGCAAAGATGACGATATGACAAGCAGTGATATGGAGAAAATGAACAATGACGATGAGATGCCAAGTAATAAGAGTAATGAAGATAATAAAATATCCACTGAAAGAAGACAGTCTAAGAGAAAAGTCAAAGCTCCACTTCGGTTTGATGAAGAATTTGGCTATCATTATATTTGTGTTAATTATTGTAATACTATGATTCCAGATACTTTTCAGAAAGCGACAACATGTGATGAGGGTCAACAGTGGAAAGAGGCTATGAATCGTGAAATGGGAAGTATTGTCAAAAATAACACTTGGACAGTTGTAAGTAAACCAGAGAATAAGACAGTTCTAGATGTGAAGTGGGTATATAAGAAGAAGTCAGAAGATGAATACAAGGCAAGGTTGGTGGTTAGAGGTTTTCAACAAACAGAAATTATTGAAAATACTTATTCGCCTGTTGCAAAAATGCAAACGTTGAAATTATTGTTATCATATTGTTGTCAGAATAATATACATATTGATCAAATGGATGTCGAAACAGCATTCTTGAATGGTAAAGTGTTATCTGAAGTTTATGTAAAACAGCCACTTGGCTATGAAGATGGAAGTGACAGAGTTTATAAATTAAACAAGGCATTATATGGTTTAAAGGAAAGTCCTCGTTCTTGGTATGGGAATGTTTTAACAATTTTGTAACTAAACTAGGTTTTCGTAGATGTAAATATGATCATTGTCTCTTATGTTAAAGTAGAAAATAACTTGCCCATATATATATTAGTATTTGTTGACGATTTACTAATTTGTTGCAAAGAGAGACAAATAATAACTCTAATTAAACAAAGACTATGCAATAAGTTTAGAATGAAAGATATGGGAAGAGTTAAAAATTACATTGGAATTGACATTGAATATGACTATGAAAAGTGTAATATTATGACATTAAGCCAGAAAACTTACATAGAATCACTAGCCAAAAAATATAGAATTGAGAATGCAAAACTTTATCAGACACCTATGGAGATTAATTTAAAACTTGAACAATCTGATGTAAATAGGAATATTAAATATAGAAACTTAATTGGAGCCCTATTGTACATAAGTTCTGGAACTAGGCCTGATATTTCTTTTAGTGTTAATTACTTAAGCAGATTCCAAAACTGTTATATTATAAAGCATTTCAAATATGCATTAAGAATTCTAAAGTATTTGTATTTAACTAAAGAGATTAAGTTAACATATTATCAGAATTATAAAGTTGACGTTATAGATTGTTTTGTAGATGCTGACTGGGCCAGCGATGTTGTAAATAGAAAATCAACTACAGGATTTGTTATAAGATTGTTTGGAAATATTATTTACTGGAAATCAAAGAAACAAAACAGTGTAACTAAATCCCCAACATTTGCTGAGTATATTGCCTTATCAGAAGCTGTAACAGAGATAAATTTCATATGTAATATTGTTAATGATGTTTTTGTAAAGATTAAAAGATCTCTTAAGATTTATGAAGATAATTCAGGAGTTATAGACATACTTAAATGTAATAATTTTACAAAGAATTCAAAACATATTGAAGTTCATTATCATTTTGTACATGAGAATTATGTTAATGGAGTTATTGAAATTATTAAGGTAGATTCAGATGATAATGTCGCTGATATTTTTACTAAAGCCTTAGGAAAAGTTAAATTTGCTAAATTTAGAAATATGTTAAGTTTTAAAAAAACAAGTAATTGAATATTGATACTGATTGTAATTTGATATTTTAAGATAGCAAGTATTTTGTAATGAATATAAATGTAAGGAGGCGTGTTGGATGTATACATTTATATCTTTGAATTTTGTTGCATGCTTTTCTATTGTTGCTCGTGTCGATTGTTGTCTCCGTTCATCGCACATTATGTATATGTAAGATAGTTTTTCAGCTCCGACCCTTTTTGGTTCCATTTCAATATGAATAAACTCTTTTTTTTTAACAGTTTTAAATTGTACGTTAATTCTGTTTCTATGTATGATGCTATAACACGAAAATGTGCTCCCTTTATTCGTTTTGGCAGTAAAATCATTCTTGTTTTATCTTTCCCCGTATGCGAAGAGGGTCTTGCACAGTTCTTTCACAGAGTTGTCTGGCTATTAATGAGAGGTTTGTTTCTAATTGACAGGTTTCTCATTTATCAGTTTTTACTGCGGTAAAATAATTTAAGACTTATCTCAAAAGAAGAGGTGTGAGGAAGCAAATCATTAAAGAGACCCATTTCTGTTAAGGGGTTCAAGTGCTATTCATTGTCAAAGACCAGGGTGCAGAAGTACTCAAGAAATTTTTAAATAAACCAAGAGTAACTGTGTATATTGCAGAATAAGATAAATTCTTATAACCATGGCAATTTTTAATGAAAGTTGATCTGCAAATCATTGCAGATTTCAGTAATATTTGCTTCAACTTTTTAATCAAAGATCAAGCCACCTGTAAATATTGGCCCAAAATCTACCAATCAAGATTAACCGTCAAGCTAATACCAAGTTTAATTGTTGGATAATTTTGAAAATTTCCATCATGCGAACCGAAAAAAAATTACTCATAAACAAAATGGCTAAATGCCACAAAATACAGGGTCGGGACACATTATCCCGCCTCTCTTCGAACATGTTGGAACGTCCCATGGTATGCAGATGAAAAATCATTGCATATCATTAAAAGCTGACAAAAGCAAACGTGTAGTAGCATCCGTTAACACAGCAATTGTCGCCGTCATTTGCAAAGCAAGTGATCTGTCGGACCTCCAAAAGGGGATGATCATTGGCTATTGGGCCAAGGGGGGCAGCATTTCAGAAACTGCCACCTTTGTGAACTGCTCTAGGGCTGCCGTTGTGAAGGTATACCGCGACTGGACGAACCAGACAGTTTCGAGCAACCGAAGAGGTAACTGTGGGGTTCCATGGGCCATTGATCCTAGAGGCGAGTGTCGTGCCACTGTTGAGCAACTGACACAGCAAATGAACAGTGGGGCCACTAGGCGAGTCAGGACCAAGACAGTGCAACGATCCCTCTTGAGGTTGGGGCTCCGGAGCAGGCGTATGGTAAGAGCACCCATGTTAACGCCTGTGCGTCGCCGAAAACGCCTCCAATTTGCAATAGACTATCGCCATTGGACCACGGCCGAGTGGCAAAGGGTTGCTTTCTCTGATGAGTCACGGTTTCTGGTGAACAGAGTGGAGGGACGATGGAGAATTCGCAGGGAAGCATCTGAGAACAGGCATCCCGACACCATCGTTGGCATACCACAGGCTGGTGGGGGAGGTGTGACTGTTTGGGGGATGTTTTCATGGTATGGTCTGAGTCCACTGATACCGCTGGACGGTACTCTTGAATGCTGTTCGTTACCTGACGATCATCGCAGACCAGGTACACCCCTTCTTGTCGACAGTGTTTCCTCAGGGTGATGGCACCTTTCAACAGGACAATGCTCCCTGCCATACTGCCAAAATTTGTCCACGACTGGTTCGATGAGCATGACGATGAAATCAAGCTGCTTCAATGGCCACCAAATTCCCCGGACCTCAACCCCATTGAAGATTTGTGGGACCATCTCACCCGCCATGTCCGCAAGCTGGACCCTCCACCACGCACGGTGATGGAATTACAGGATGCACTGATCGTGAATGGTCCGAGATACTTGCAACCACCTTCCGAGGACTTATTGACTATCTGCCACGTCGACTAGCTGGTGTGCTTGCCGCCAAAGGTGGATATTCCGGATACTAGCAGGTGGTCATACAAATGTCCCTGACTCTGTATATCAACAATTTTCAAGAATTACATATAGTATCAGCTGAGAAGTTGTCTTTTAATCTTGGAAGGTAGGTTTTCGGCTACCCTTTAGATAACTATATTTATATGCAACATTATTAACAGTACAAGTTCATACACTGAGTGGCCAGACTACTATGATCACCTGACGCTTGTAGGCAAATTAGCTATGATTTCGCGTTGAAGTTGCTAGAGGGCAAGACAATAAGAAATAGAGAAGCAGGTTGTTTACCACGACAGAAGTTATATGTTTCTGAAGATTTGGGTAAGCTACGCGATTTACCAGTCCTTGAACACAGGATGATTGTTGGCGTTCAGAGCCATGGAGTGAGTATCAGCAAAACAGCTGCATTCATTAAATGTTCAAGAGTAGCTGTTGTTCAAGTGTTTAAAGACTGGAATGCCAGCCGAAAAACTGCGTCTTAACGGAGAGTGACATGACTGGTACAAGACAACAAACGGGTAAAAGTGCGTCAAATTACTGCAGATCTTAATCAGGGATCCTCTAAAATGAACTCTGAACGCACTGTTCGCCATACACTGCGTCGTTTGGGATATGGAAGCCGAAGGCCTGTTCGAACACCTTTGCTGTCAGCGGTTAACAAGATAAAACGTCTCCAATTCGCACAGGAACACAAGGACTGGATAGTCGAGCATTAGAAAAAAATTTAGGCAGTCCGATGAATCACATTTCCAGTCGCATATTGCAGATGGCAGAGAGAGAATTTGGTGGAAGCAGATGAAAGCATGGACGCCGCATGATGAGTACAACCCATGGTGGGGGCAGTGTTATGGTTTAGGGCATATCTTTCTGGCCCTTGATTTCACTTCTGAATAGCACAACATAACTAAGTATCGTTGCTGATCAAGTTCATCCTATCATGTTGATGGCGTATCTCAATGGTGATGGCTTCTTCAAATAAGACAATGCACCATGCTACTGTCCTCGCATTGTGCAGGAGAGGATTCAAGAACATGAGTGTGACTTTATTTTGCTTAGGTGGTCCCCACAATCACTAGATCTCCGCATTTGTGGGACGAAGTTGAAAGAGCTATCAGGCAGGTGGTTCCGCAACCATCAAATCTCACACAACTGGACAGCATGGTGTCAGATTCATCGCATCATCTTTCAGCGTCTGGTAGCGTCAATGCCAAGAAGAATCGCCGCAGTATTGAAGGCAAAAGGTGGCCCAACGAAGTGCTGATGGGGTAGTCATAATAATCTGGTCAATCCGTGTATAATCTTTAGGTTTTCGGTAGTTACTGAAAAAATTCTCCTTTTTTCCAGCTTATACGGGGCTTGTAGCTACATTTTGCGCCGCCACCGTCTGCGGGATAATCTGTGCTATCATTTTGTTAATCTCTTTGAAAATGGTAATGAAACTTACTTAAAGCAAGAATTTTTAAACAGTTAAAAGGGTTTATACAATGGTTGAGGCACTTTGAAACAAAATTGACGATTTTTACTTTTCTCTTCGAGATACCTTTCCTTCATAGTCTGTTGTTCATCGTGAAGTTCCCTGTTTTGTCGTACGATCTTATATTGCATTTCCCATTGCAACATACATGTGTAGTTCGACGATTTCCAAGCTTTCTTTGTAAGTGCTAAATGTCTGGGGACTTAACCAGGAACGATGATCACCTTCGTTTCGTTTGCCATTTCTTTTCTTGCATAGCAGACCAATGAAGAACGTGAGGTGTAGCTCGACGCCTTATACATTTGGACATGTATTTCATCATCTCTTTCCATAAGAGACGGGCATTTCCTGATGGTAAATTGATTCTATAGCTTTTCGTTCGAAATACGCAGATTTGACTTCATCATTAATAGCCACCTCGTGCAACTTGATCTACAACAATAAACTCACAATATTTATCTACAACCATAAACTCTTTGGAAAACTTCTCCTTCCATTGGCATCTTTGAGACGGTAATGAATAGCAAGAAGCTTATTCGTATCATCAAGGTATGACCACTTATTGCAATATATTATGTTACGTATCGATCGTAAAGTTTTCTAGCTTTGATGAAGCGTCTAGGATGTGCCGTTCGGTCGGAGACAGTGACCAGGAGCTTTATGCAGACAGTGAAGTTTCAGTTACCTCTAATAATGCGTCCATTTCTTTGAGGCACTTTAATCTTCTTGCCCATATGGTGCTTTATTGTGTGGCATTGGGTGCGTTACAGGTAGGCTAGGTTCGGTTTCTGGTTCGTTATTCACGCCAACCCATGTGCTCAAGTAGAAGCTGTTTGTTCCTCTGAATAACATTACTTACTGTACCTTATACGCGACCTTGCTTCTTCCACTTTACAATTACTAGGGAATAACTAAAACCTTGTCGGAAAGAGCGCACTGCTGTAGAATCATTTACATGGCTTTGAATCAATTCCGGGATAATGTTGTTCATGTAGTGTTATTAAAGTTCACAGTTCATCTATATTTCTGCAGTAGATAAATTCGACATTTAATCATGTCGCACAGATTCTAAATTAGAAAACGTCTGCATCTCTCAAGATAACGGGTCTGATGCAACCATACGGAAGAGGTATTTATCAGAATGTAGACAAGGGCGGGTCTTATGACTTGAAACACAAAAAAACCTTATCAGCTAACAGCATATCACAAGGATTCGTATAAAATGTTCAATTTTCCATTGGTAACTGCCTTAACTATCTGTAATAATAATAATAATAATAATAATAATAATAATAATAGATATGTTTATAATAATAATAATAATAATAATAATAATAATAATAATAATAATAACCCTTGTGTGGTCCTACGTCCGCGTCGTGCGAGGGGGGCAAAATCTTAGAGAGATGGCCCTGGTTAACAGGTCTGATCTACAAAAACAAGACGCCACCGCTTTTCCACAACAAGGTTTATTCACCGTGAATATGTATTTCGAGTGCTACGCACTCATTTTTCAACATGACTAAGGCATACAATCGACAATCGACAATCGAACAGTGAAGTGTACATTTGTTAGGATGGGACGAAAGCAGCGCTTTCACAAAGCTCATCCAACCAGAATAACTCCAAATGAAATACACTGAGGTAGTCAAGAAGCCTAACCAACCCAAACGGTCTTCCATATTATACAAAAAAGAAAATAAGATTGACGATTGTCTGAAACAAAATACAAACGAAATAAAAAACACAAGGAGAAATCACATCTTCCAGTAGTCCGGAAAAGAGACGTTGCTAATATCTTCAAAATTGACGTCAAGAACGTGCCTCTGTTTACGATACTTCGTATGCCAGTTCATATTCAATGAGTTCTTCAGTATTCCATTCACAAGTTTATTGTCGTGAGTCTTCATCTTCCGTATCATAATCAAAAGGAGATCCTGTATAAACTTTCCGATATGGGGCATGTTTAAATCCATGTGGATGGATTGGTTTTTCACCGTCCGTCTGTCCAGTTGAGCAATGGTCCTCAGGGTAGCATTCTGGAATGACTGTAGTTCACTCCATCTGGTTTTAGAGATAGTCGCCCACGCAGGCATGCCATAGAGGAGTATGGTCCGGATAATCGATTTGTACAGAAGTAGCTTGTTGTCAATGCTGAGGGCGCTGTTGCGACCCATGAGAGCTATGATACTGTACTTAGCCCTCTTCGCCGGTTCCATGAGTGTCTTGAGTCAATGATAACTCCCAGATACTTGTAGTTGTCCACCCAGTCCAGTTTCTTATTGAACAGAACAAGGGACGCTTGATATCATCAGTACAGATCCTCATGAGGACACAGGACTAGCTCTTCAAGGTATCACCTCTACTCTCTTTTCAGGTATCATTTCATTACTCTCATTTCACGGTGCGTCCTTTTCCGGGCGATATTCACCTTCTGTTACGTCTTATGTGCATGGTCCCTAGCGTTGGAATTAATATTCCTGTAAACCAGTACATCAAGACGCTCATTATCCTTCTAGGTCCCTAGCGTTGGGATTAATTTCCTCGCAAACCTAGCTAAGGACTTTTCATATCATCTATTATCATTCTATTCATTCACGAGTGGGTCCCTAGAGTAGAATTAACTTTTTCGCAAACCTGACTTGTTTTATTTTTTCCTTAAAGCTAGGTGCGTCCTTCTTAGGACGGCTTCTTTAACATACACCTAGCTGCGAGGTTGCTCCCCCCCCTGGTTCTATACAATTATATTTTAGGATTATGATGGCTTCGTCCAAATTAACCAGGTTGGAGTCAGCTAAAATGCCATTGCTAGTGGCAGATGGTAAAACTGTATCCTGCGAAAAGGCCTACCGGGATACCTGCTTGGATGCTAGGTTTGCTGCTTTTGACCTAGTGTTCAACGAAATGTTAGAAGCTCTCCGGGATGAAATAAATGCTAAGTATAGGGCACTGGAAGAAAAAAGTCGAATCCCTACATAAAAGTTTTGAAGAGAAGTTCGAAGGTATCAACAAGGAAATCAAGGACTCTCGTAGAGATGTCATTGAAAGGATACGCGAATTGAAGGAAGCCTTTGGGAAATGCTCCGGGACTCCGAAGGCAGGTAACTCCAAGGAAGATACACCTGTTGATAACAGCAAGGTAAGTAATATTTTTAATAATATTGCCTGTGCTAAAAGTTTAGAGTCTATGGATAAAATTGAAAATAGTGACTGCTCGACAAACGGTGGCTATAAGAGAAGTCACTCTGATGGAACCAATGAAGAAGTGGATAGCAGTCCCTGGATTGGTGTTGCTCATAAAAAATTCAGAAAAGGCACGAGGATCGATAACCTAAAGACCGTCTCCAGAGTAAACGAAGAAGTCGTCAGCGCAACTAGAATGAGGAATTCGAAGAATGTACAAGGTCGCTCGGCTAATAAAGACCATAGGATCACGAAGAGGTATGTACCGCCAATTATCGTGCGGACTCATGGCGTCCCGTTTAAGACGATTTTAACTGAGCTCGAGAAGCATGTTCCAGTGGAAAAGATCACCGTTCATACGGGCAGAGCTGAAACCGTCAAAGTTAAATGTGAAGACGAAGAAACGCACAACAGGTTAGTCTCTGGAATTAAGTCTGATAATATTTTAAAAATTCAGCATCATCAACTGAAGTCGGAGAAGGTCTTGAAATACGTAATTCGTAATGTGGATGTTACGTATGACCTCGATGACTTCCAAGAAGACCTAAAAAGACCTTCCCGGAAAAATTAATTCGCTAGAGGAAATTCAAAGGATCCATTGATATGCCGATGGTTTTGGTTCTACTCCCGAACACCGAACACAACCAGTCACTGAAAAACATAACACGTATTGGGCCGCTGGCAGTTTCAGTGGAGGCCTTTCGAGGGAACAAGAGTGTTACAACTGCCTGCGCTTCGGACACGTATCCATGGGCTGCACGGAAGATCCTCGTTGTAATAAATGTGCTGAGGGGCACCAGTCAAGAGATTGCCCCAAGATCAAAGTGCCTCAGATATGGTGGACAGCACACATCAAGCTACAAGAAATGTCCAAAATACCCCCAGTTTCAAAGGATGTCTAGCTTTAAAGTGACAGCAGGCAAATCCTATGCTGCCACTGCGTCTACGCCGGAAGATAAAGGCCTCAACATCAACGACCTACCAGGTATGTATAAACAATTAGGACGTATCTTTCATCTGTTTTCGAATCTAGGCAAAAGTTACCCACAGTTGAGTGGGCTCCTTATGACCAACTAATTTTAGTATGTCTGCACAACGTTATGCTGTAATCAACAAAGGTGAACTTCGGTGCGTGATATGGAACGCTAGGGGCATTCCCCGAAAGCGTATCGAGTTTCACAACTTTCTAATGAAGCAAGATATCGACGTTGCTTTCCTCTGTGAAACTCACATCAAACCAAGCCAAGACTTCAAGCTACCTGGCTATTGTGTGTACCGTAAGGATCGAATGGCTTCAAATGCTGCAAGATGTGCGTCTGGGGGCGCTGCGATCATCATTAAGACGGCAATTCAAAAACCAAGAATTAGTATCCAAGTCTTATACAGGTATGGAATCGGCCTCCATCATTATCAATGACGTCTCTTGTGGTGAAGTGAAGTTCGTGGCGCTCTACAATTCACCTAAACATTATCTTGACATTTGCGAGCTTGATGAACTCTTCAGTGGAGACACTCCAGTCGTCCTGCTGGTGACCTAAATGCCAAACACCAAAGCTGGAACTCCAGAACGCAGAATTACATGATTCTCTATAGGTACATAGGAGGACACCTACTACTGCGGCCACTCCCCTAGTAGTGACGTTTTGGACATCTCGCTCTTGAAGGGTTTCTTCAAGCCGTACAATATCTTCACGATTGATGACCTTTCTTCTGACCACATGCCTGTGGCGTTGAATTTTGACAATGTTGACATAAATTTCCGAGAGGAACTCGTACATCATCAAGACTGGAAGCTCTACAAAGATATTCTTAAGGACTATGGCTTACTGTACAGAGGACATCGATCAACTTGTTGATGACATCACCAGATGTATTAACAGTGCCACAGAAGCTAGTAAGTATCCATCAGAGAATAAACCTTCTCATCGAATCCAACTCACTTCTGGAATCCAACGCCTAATTGCTGAAAGAAACAGGACCCGTAGACTATGGCAACGCTATCGTGAACCTTGGCTCAAAACCAAGTACAACAGGTTAGTGCGAAGAGTTCAAGAGGAGATAAAAGAGCTTCGCGACGCTAGATGGAATGAAAAAGTCAAAAGCTTGTGGGCTCGCGAAAATTCCATTTGGAGTATGGTCAGAACTTTACAGAAGCAGAAGAATGTTACGATTCCTCCATTCCGTACACCACAAGGTGACTATCTGCAAACTGATCAGGACAAGGCCCGAGTCATTGCAGATTCACTGGAAATGCAGTTTGTTACTCCTACCACCGATAAGCCCGAGACCCAAATCATGTCTCAGCGTGTGGAAGAAGGTATTGTCAACTTTGATGAAGTCCCACAGCATTTAACGAAGAACAGCATCGAGGCTGGAGAGGTTGGTACTGTGGGGTGGTATTTCCCGATGTCAGTAAAGCTTTTGACCAAGTGTGGCATGAGGGCCTTGTCTACAAAATGATCAGAGACGGGTTCCCTGCAGATTTGATTTTGTTGGTGAAATCCTTTCTTGACGGCAGATCCTATCAAGCAAAGTTGGAGAAAATCATTCCACGCTCCGTGTTGTAAAGGCCGGTGTCCCTCAGGTTTCTGTCCTCGGGCCTATGCTATTTAATTACTTTGTACATGATTTCCCGAAACCCGATAATTGTAATCTGTATTTTTATGCGGATGATACTGCCATTATGACATGGGCACACCAGCCGGCTCACGTAATCACTCGGCTGCAGTGCGCCTTGAAGCAGTTCGAAGACTGGTTTAACTGCTGGAAGTTGAACCTTAACGGCGGAAAGTGCAAGGCTTTGTACCTCAAGGCATACAATGCCAACAGGCTATTTATATACATGGCTAACCAATCAGGTTCCAATTAAACAGCTACATGGAAGGTCCAATGTCCAATCAGATAAATTATCCTGTACAGTGATTACTTATTTTTTTAAAAAGTAGTATAAGCCAATAGGGTAAATTATAAAGAAAAAACATCATATTAGCGGTAATATACATTCAGTGACTCATATTGCAAAGCCGAGAAAGTAAATAATAAGAAAATGCATAAAATATTAGCAGGAAGCCAGAATAATGTAGAATAATAAGAATAAAATTAACAATAAATAAATATCCAACATAAGCATTATATGTGTTCCAGAAGCTTAATCCAATCTTGAAGGTTCAAAGGACCCTTATCACCATTCATGGATCTGTCCTCCTGTATTTTCCAAACCTCCAAAGACTCCAAAAAATTGAGCTTACGCCAATCGCCGGTCTTGTGGAGGATCTGATAATTGTTAGATACTGTTCCATG
The DNA here is from genome assembly GCA_023313115.1 of Rhysida immarginata. Classification (NCBI taxonomy): domain Eukaryota; kingdom Metazoa; phylum Arthropoda; class Chilopoda; order Scolopendromorpha; family Scolopendridae; genus Rhysida; species Rhysida immarginata. The sequence goes on from JAHWFO010049600.1 coordinate 160,880, forward strand.
TCCGGTGGAGAACGCATAGTGTGCGAAGCTGGAGGCCTGTGGCTTGTAGTTTCGGATATGTCTGAAGTGTTCTTCTATCCTTGTGGCAATCTTCCTCCTCGATTGTCCCACGTACACAGCAATCTTCCACAGTTCAATTTGTAGACACCAGCACACTGATCATCGGGTATTTTATCCTTGACAGATCCCAGTAATTTCTTCAGTGTGTGTAAGCTTTTGTATGCAACACGGTATCCAAACCTTCTTGCAATTTTGTCAAGTACTTTGGTAATGTCCTTATTGTAGTGAGTGGCAGTTTTAACGCCTTCATGATCATTTGATGGAAGGCGGCAACCTTGTGGGTGAAGCAATGATTAAGCAATGATTAAGCAAAATAAGTAATCACTGTACAGGATAATTTATCTGATTGGACCTTAAACCTTTATTTGGAACCTGATTGGTTAGCCATGTATATAAATAGCCTGTTGGCATTGTATGCCTTAGTCATGTTGAAAAATGAGTGCGTAGCACTCGAAATACGTATTCATGGTGAATAAACCTTGTTGTGGAAAAGCGGTGGCGTCTTGTTTTTGCTGATTTCATATCCACAGGTATTCTGGTTACTTTTTTATTTCTCTATAGGTCTGATCTTCTCTACCCTTACATTAATCTTGAGGGTCCAGATGACCCAGTACGGCTGATGAGCTGATTACATCAACCAAGGGCCTGCTGATGATGGAGATGGCTAACAGGACCACCCATTTATTGGTGATCACTATGATTAGTGCTAGTGCGTTATCTGATACCGGCTCGGACGTCACCCGGGTTACCAAGGTCCGCGCTCGTGGGTTAGGCAGAGGCTCACGTTCGAAAAATTGCCACAATCTCCCAGGGCCACTGGTGGCGAAAGCAGCCCAACCCCTGTTCGTCTACTGCAATGCCACAACCTGTCCCTAGTGTTTCAAGAGCTTCTTTGCCCTCGACCACTAAGGCAGGCAAGCCGCGCCAACGCATGAAATGGACCAATGACATAAACCATTTTATCATGCCAGCCTACTACGCAGTCGCTAAATTGGAAACTGACACAACAGCTTACAGATAACGGTTATAACATTTTCAAAGAGACATATCCTCACATAACAGTCACTGAACAACGCATTGCAGATCAGCGTCGCACAATTGTTATGAACAATTTAATACCCTTACCCACGCTACAGAAAATAAAGCAAGAAGTTCCACAACAGCTACAAGGACACGAGCCATCTACACAAACCGACATTCAACACACAGATTCAAACACTAACATTGACATCACTAATGAACTTGTAGAACACACACTCAACAATGAACTTCACTATGATATTCATCCACAACACAACATGAATACCAATCTTATTGAAACATTAAATGACACCCTACAAAGATACCTTACAGTTTACACGGGAACAAAGACCAGGTATACCTAAAATAAACATAAACAGCAAAACAGCGGAAATTTTATCTTACATGAATACACATATCTTATCACAGTACATTGAAGAAAATGTATCTTTAGAATACATACACCTACTTATTTACGCTGGGGCTCTTACAGTTATATCCACAGTGGGTAGGAAACCAATCCATAAACACACACAAAAATTATACACCCAACAGAAACCTAAATGGCAAAAGCAGATTGAGTCTGAGATTGACAAAATCTGCAAGGAGTTAGGTAGACTTACACAATACACTAAAAACAACACTTCATCAAAGCAGAACAAAGGCCTCAGACAGTTATTTAAGAAGATTAAAAATCACACCAGACATGAGCAGCACAATCAACACATTACAGAATATATGGACACATTAAAACAAAAGTTAGCTGCAAAAACACAACGATTGAAGAGATACAAAACATGCACTCAGCGCAAACAGCAGAACAAGTTGTTCGCAAACAAAGAGAAGACATTCTATAAGCAGTTAAACAAAGATTATACACAGAGACAAAACACTGGTCTGCCAACATAAACAGCACTCCACCATTATTGGTCGTCTCTTTGGTCTGTTTCAGTTGAACATAATAGAGAAGCAAGCTGGATCAGGGAAGAGGAACAATTAGCATCCACACTACCAAACATGCCTTATACTGACATAACAGCAAATGAACTCTCACAAGTCATTAAACATACTCACAATTGAAAGGCTCCAGGTGTAGATAGGATTCAGAACTTCTGGTATAAGCGCTTAACCTGTTTGCATCTGGCCCTTGCAAAACAGATCTCCAACACTTTGCGAACACTACAGACTGTCACATTTTCTCACACAAGGAATAACATACATGGTACCAAAGTCACATAACACTATAGATCCCACACAATATAGACCGATCATATGCCTGCCTACACTTTACAAAATAATAACTGCCTGTATCGCAAACAAAATTTATACACACATTGACACAAACAACATTCTCACTGAGCAACAAAGGGGATGCCGTAGAAATCACATGGGTTGTAAGGAGCAACTACTGATAGTCAGTGTGGTCCTACGGGAAACTCACAATAAACATCGACACCTCCATGAAGCCTACATTGATTGCAAAAAGGCCTTTGATAGTTTCCCTCACCCTTGGCTTTTATACACACTAACATTATTCAGTGCGTTTCATAATTGTTGTCCCGTCTTTAGGTCCAAATAACGACTTAAGGGGAACAGATTTGGGGAAAATGAATATTGATTATTTGGTTTTAATGTCCCCTAATTTAGAATAAAAACATTTCGCGTCCCTGGGGGTGAAGGGGTAAATTTTGAAAATTTTAATTTTGTAGGGGT
>JAHWFO010049600.1:183672-222528 GCA_023313115.1 Rhysida immarginata
TACAGCATAGATCTAGGAAAGATGAAGAAAAAAAGGAAATTAAAGTTGTTTTGAAATGTTCAAGCAACCGTATAATTTCCAAATCAGGCGATATCATATGGAATGAACTTTCTGTAATCGTTATGTTAACATGCAATTAATAAAGAAAATCATAAAAGAGCTTGGAGAAAATATAAAATATTCCTGCGTATTAAGGGCCCAAACTGTATATTTACTAATGCCGGTAATTTAATTTTCACAGGCCAAATATTTTGATTGGACTGCCAGAGAGTCGATATTTGTCGTTACGTGGGCGTTTCTCTTAATTTTCAGTGTAGGTATTTTAAAATTATTAAAATGGCATTTTCTGCTTTATTTTCGTTTCTTCATGTTAATTTAATAATTTAATTCTTTTAGTGCTATCTGATCTACTGCAATTTTTGTTACTATCAGGAATTGAAACAAGGAGAATAAACGGATTCATAAAACTGATGCTTTTAAGAAGAAAAAAATTACATAAATAGTTTGCTTTAAAAATTTTTAAAGTGCAATATTAGACAAGTTCTACATTAGTGTACTGAAATATTATTTAAGTGTGTTAAAGTAAGTGTAATAGATATTATAATAATAATTGGAAAGTAAGAAATTGTACTGAATAAGTTCATTTCATTTATTAAGTAATAAATATTTACCTGATAATTTCCTTCCATTTATTAAAAAAGACATACCCAATAATTCCCAGTACGCACCTTCCCCAAAACGTACCGACTTTGTTGAAGCGTGAGGTTCATAAAAATCAGAAGCCACCACTACAAGGAGATCCAACAGGCAACAGGAATCGGAGAGCATTAGAACACTTTAAGAAAGCAACTGCCTTGCTCAGCGTTCAGGTGTATAACCGCACATAATCCAAACATATCCTCAATAACGGCTGTTATGTTCCAGTGGCGTTTGGAACGCCGCCGATATTGGGCTGTCAATGAGTGGAAAAACTTTTGATGGATCATGACACACTTTATTCCAGTCAGATGGTCGCTTTCGTGTAAACTAAATGTTATTTTATGTTTAGTCTTCTTCTACTTTTCCTTTCTTTCTCATTTCTAACTCAAAAAACGAACGGTTCTTTTTCTAGCTCTGTCTCGGCATCGGTTGCTATAGCAACCCCATTGGAATCACGCTTGCGGTGGAGTGGCTAGGCGTGTGAGAAACGCGAGAGCGAAGAGGTGATAATAACATTCTGTGGTATAAGCATGACTAGGAATGTTATGGACTGTTGTTGGCTTGTATGAGGCAATCAAGGAAAACTAGTGCAAATACGAGGGTCAGTCAAATGAAAACCGGAAAAATTACCGACAGAGTTGGAACAAGTACACTATTTTTCAATGTAGTCCCCCTGCCATTCGACGCATTTCCGCCACCGAGTCGGGAAGCATAGTTACCTCGGGAAAAAAAAATATTTTGGCTGCGCGTGCTGCCACTCTTGCACCGCCTGTTTCACCTCCGTGTCGGTCGCGAACTTATGGCCACCTAAGTAGTCCTTTAGTGAGCCTAAGATGTGGAAGTCGGAGGGCGCGAGGTCGGGTGAGTAAGGAAGATGGGGATGCACTCAAGACGCAAGTCCTGGATAGTCGCCACGCTCGCACGAGCCATATGAGGTCGCGCGTTGTCATGCTGGATGAGAACTCCTGTTGGGAGGAGTCGGCGGCGTTTGATGCGCATAGCAGGTTTCAGAATGTACGCACCAATTCACTATAGGTGGCAGTGGCCACCGTCTTACCCTTATCCATGTAATGTTCCACTCTGAGACCTTTGTGGTCCCAGAACAAGATCAGCATCACCTTTCCTGCGGATGGCTGGCTGCGGAAATTTTTCGGCTTTGGTGATGTCGAGTGCCGTCATTCTTCACTGGAGCGCTTGGTATGTGGTTGGTAGTGATAGACCCATAAATTGTCTCCTGTCACAATCCGTTCCAAAAAGGTGTCACCTTCAAGTTCGTAGCGGCGCAGCCGTACCTGGCAGGCATCAACTTATCATGCGTCATCCTTCGTTTCGGGCGTCAGCCGACGAGGGACCCATCTTGTAGCCACTTTCCAGTATTTCAACTCATGGACAATATGCTGAGCAGAGCCATGACTGACCTGTAATGCCGTTGCAATGTCATCGATGGTGACCCGTCTATCGCAGAATCATATCCTCTGCCGCTGCAGTGGCCTCGGCTGTCACAAACTCGTTGTGCCGCTGCTGAATTTCTAACACCATTCATACACCTGAGTCTGCGATACACATGCAGCACAATACTGTGCCAACATTGATTTCTTTTGGTTTCATAGATCACTCCACGCTGCTCTTCTTTGGTGCATTCTAACAGAGGCGCTGCCATATTGAAAACGCCCATATGGCGCCGCTGGATCACGTGAGGACGCGGGACCAACGCCAATTAAGGCGGGAGAGTCCACGCCACGGTGTATGATTAGGTCTGATCGCAATGGGAGCGGTTTTCGATTTTCTACAGCGGTTTTCCGGTTTTCATTAGACTCAGCCTCGTAGATACTTAAGTGCCACAGGATGCTAATGAGCACGAAATCAGCGAAGACCAATGTTGATATGCGAACTTTTGGAACGAACACAAAACAATCGGGGTCTATCTTGCATTCCTCAGAGAATCAACGAGTTACTACAGCTAACAGGATCCACAAGGTCGACATTGAAACACGGCGGATCTGGCTGAAGTGGGGGCTCTAGTGCTTCTACGAGCAACAAATTCGACGTCGACAGACCAAGGTAGGCGGTGACTGGGTCATCACCTCCATTGAAGTATGTGCAGTGGCGGATCTAGAACTTAAACAAGGGGGGGGGGGGGAATATGTTATAAGTTATTTCGAATAACCACTTCTTCTCCCCAGGGAAGTGATGGTCCTGGGGTATTTCCTATACTGAAGTTTGTAAATGTAAATTTGCGAAAATATTGCAGTATTAAAAATCTTTACAGTTTATCTAACTGGTGTATATTTAGGACTAATGGAGGGAGCTATAGCAACACCTCCTAGAGAGAAGGCCTGCGAAGAAGAAGTGTATACATTGTTATATCATCATCAAGTGGCCAAATTTAAGGCTTATTATTGGTAGAAATACGAATAACAATAGCCGCTTGATGATGATTTCACCATGTACATGTATACACCTTTTATCTGGAGGCCTTCTCTCTAGGAAGTGTTGGCTATAGCCCCAGTAGCCCCCTCTCTTTAAATCCGCCACTGATGTGTGACAATCATTAATAAGTGAGCTCCAACGTTCGTTTGTAAAGGTATTTGAGACTTATATCGCGGTAATAAGAGTATCCCTAACTATTTAATTTCGCGGTGATAATCGCCTATCATGCAAGAGCGCGTAATTACAATTATCGCTATAGTCTTTAAGGTTATTTGTTAATCCATTCTTTATTCTTTTTCTTCTATTGCTCTTCATATATTCAACTAACATTTTTATAATAGATTATTTGCATAAGTAATCTCTGATATATACTGTTTTTGATTCAACATTAATAAAGAATTCTTCATAATTCAAGTTCTCATATAGTTATAGAATTAATGGTTAAGATAGTCCTAGAAAAGATCCTGAGTAAGCATGTATTTTGATGCGGAGATCTAAGCATTGTCTCAGTGGTTTATACAATAGAGGACTACAGAATCATTCCAAACATGAAGTTTGTTGGTGGTGGAGACATAAGTGCGGGTCTTTTTCATGGAATGGCTTAGGACCCTCGAATGGGGTTGAAGGCAATTTGAAATCTGAAGCCAACAATGACATTTTGGACAATGGGGTGCTTCCTACGAAAACTGGAAATTTCTGATAACGAGGACTGTAACTTTCGGAACGAATAATTCAAATTATGAAGATTTCTATGTTAAATTTTCCCGAGGTTGACGATTGACTCCCCACCGAGACGTTCGCCGATCCACGCCGATTAAACCCGCTTCAAATCATGTATTGAGAGATGAGTATGGACAATCTTCCAGACTTTCTTGAACTTTAAAATTCAATCATACGATAATCTTTTTTACAATGATTTCGATTACAATCATTTTACCCCACAAGGCCCCTCCGCCAGCGGACCTGAACTTTTTACAATACTTTCCTCAATAGAATCGAAATGAAATCCCTGCAAAGAGCACAAAAGATGACAGCATATTACGCAGCACTATCAACGAAGTAAGAGTTCGTTCTAGCGCCCGTCGCCAAAGAAGTCATTGCCTCTAGCGAGGAGCTTCGCTGCTTGACCCCGCTGACGAAGGAACAACCGTACTTCGTCCTAGCCGAGAATATCGAATCCCGCCTGGGCTCAGCTAGCATCCTTAACCAGGGCTTTGCGGCTCTCCAGCGTCCCAGCGTGGGTTCCAACATTTGCTGACTGTTAATTTTGAATTATGTCAAGTTAAATGTTCGATGTTCTGTAATATTAATGCTTTTGTGTTTTGTCTTTTTATTCTTTAGTTCCCGTCCGCCAGTCGACCAGCCTTTCAAGGTCGCCGTGTACTAATTCAACGCTGACAAGATTCACATTACTTCACTTCCACAGAGCTTAGCCAAATTTTTCCCTTCAGGCCCAGTAGTGCTTACTTCTACGAGAATGATTCTACTAGCCAATACCGTATTTTCGCGTCAATAAGCAGCAAACGACACAACCCGCACCTCTGAAGAACCCGAAAAAATTATAAGCCCCGCACCCTTATATTCCTCGTGAACTAGACTCACGAGAATACACCGAAATAAAGGCATTTTCTTTTCGTATGTTAGCTATTAAAAGGATCTCTATATACTCCTTAATCTTATGATTTTTTTTTGATGAATTTGCCATCGCCAAAACTAATACGAAAATAACTTCTCAAAAAGATGGCAATTTCAAAACTGCTTCGGTCTGACGAAGTTGCATTCTGTCCTGATGAACTTTAAGCGAAATTAGCGTATAGTATACATCATAATACTTTAATTTTACAGTATATACAGTGTACAGTTCAATTTTTTAATTAAATGCAATAATCCTGCCTGTAAGTTCTGAATTACTAGTCTCTTGGACGCTCTCTGGTGCCATGTTTGCTCAGTATATTCTATCATGGTGACTAGAGCAGTCGAGAAAGTTCAGAATCCGCTGTCATTATAAAAAAAAAGAAGTTAAAAACCGTACTCACCTAAATCTCCGCAATCTCTCTTCGGAGTATAAAACTGTATACCCCGCGGGTTATTGACGCGAAAATACGGTACCGAACATTTCAATTTATGAATTATTATTCTATGAAATATTCCTGCATTATAATTTCATTTGCTTAGAATAAGGAATGCAGCACCTGGCTCGCAGAAAAGATGCCACCGAGTTTTAGAAGGGACAAGTTGTTGCCCTATTCCAAGCAGAGAAAACGAGCAAAGAGGTTGTCATAATTACTGGAAATGGGTTAAGAACTTGAATTGCCATTATTGAAGCCCCCTTAGAAGGAAAGATCTCAACCTCCAGAAGCAATTGTAGTCGGGAAAAATGCTGAATAATCGTGACCGGAGATCATTAAGATGCATGGTGAAGGCAAACCGAACAGATTCCACATTGGAATTGACGGGAAAGTTTAACAAGGGAGTCAAAAGCATATCCACAATGCGACTGGATCATAAAGGAATGGGACTAAGCAGCTGCCCTGTCACAAGAAAGACGGCTGATTAGTGAGGCCAAAAGATATAATACTATTCGCCCAGGAGCACAATAATTGGAAAAAAACTCATGTGGTCCAATGAATCCAGGCTTACCCTATAAAAGTGACGGGCGCATCATGGTAAGGTATGATGAAGGTCCATCAGAGTTGAATCGACCGACCCGTCATCCGTGGCATCCTCGATTCAAACCTGCGGAAGGCAGTGTAATGATCTAGGGTTGCTTCTGTGATTTGATCTGGATTCTTCAACGCTTGCAGCAGTCCAGACCTAAGAGAGCAACAGGCTCCAGGACTCAAAAATCACTTGAATATCTGGGTCTGAGCAACAATCTTGGATTTTAACAATGTGTGTTTCGTTTGTTGAAAACAATGAACAATATCTAGATAAAAAATGCCTCCGCAACGAAACATCATAAATGTTATATCACATTGTTAATTATATTTCTACAGCTGTCTCACAAAGGACTCCCTGATTTTAAGAGTAAATATCTCGGAAATGGAGTTCGAAAGAATGAATCAAGTGTGAAGCGTAGTTTACATTCAGCGACTTCGCGACGTGAAGCGAGTTTCCGATTCCATACGTTTTCTAGGCATTAAAAAGCCGCGCATGTTGAAATGCGAAGCTGTTTCACATTCAATGGGAACGAACTGGGGAGCTAAAGGGAACTTCCTTTCTTCCTTCCTTTCAGCCTGGGCCCCCCCCCCCTTAGCTAAGCGGACATGACTCTGATTGAATGTTGCTTTCTTGGCATCGTGTACATGAATATATTATATTTTTTTTTATTAGGAGAAATGATAGAAAACGAGGCACATTGGAGAATATCAGTATGGCCGACTTGACTGGCGGAAATGGGTTAGAAACAGGTACTAAGGATTCTGGGACTGGACAGATGCTTACTAGTAGCTGATTGGCTGCGCATTCGGGGCGACTTTGAAAATTCCAACTCGGTTGGAATTCTAAAACCAGCGTCGTTGTCGCCTCGAAGCCGCTTTCCGCAGAGAATTCCCTGAATGTGAAACTGCTCCGGCTGCTAAACCCGCATCGAATGCGCCAGATACAGAGAAGTCGAGCTAAGTCGGTGAAGGTGAACCAGGCTTTCTGTTTATTTCGAAAGCCGTAAGAATCTGATACAGAAGTTTCAAAAATATTACCGACATGTGGCGTTGTCGTAGTTTCAAAAATATTACCGTAGTTGCAGTACGGAGTCCGTGAAATAGGCTATAAACTCTCCTTTGCAACCAGCCATTGCAATCACACCACAATCGATTCAAAGTGTGCACCTTTCGCAGCACAGAGATGGCACAAACGAAGAATGAAGTCCGTAGGCTAAGCACAGCCCCACCTGTCAACAACAGTGTAAGTAATTTTGAAACTTCCGTATTATATTTTTACGGCTTTGAAATAAACATACCGCTTGTTTCATTCTTCTATCGATCTCCGTTTCCGAGATACTTACTCCTAAAATCAGGGAGTCTTTGTGGGACCAATAATAAGCCCTATATTTGGACTACCCTAGATGATGTAACAGTGTATGACTGACATTTCATTGCGGAGGCCTTCTTAATCTAGGATGGATTTTTTCTCGGACTCCTATGGTGAGGTGACTTTTGAGTGCCCGGGCCTGTCTTTCTCGTAGGCCACGTGCAGCAATAAATAACGTTAGCCGAATATCTAATTATATTGTTCCATTTATGAACGAGTTCTTTCCTCATGGCAATGGAATATTCCAGGACGACAACGCCAAGACTCCGAGTCGTAACGACTGAATCTGGTTTCATGAGCAATCATTTCAACACATCAACTGGCCCTACAGAGTCCCGATGTTGATTCAATAGAAAGTCATTGGGATGTATTGGAGAGGAGCATACGGAAAGGTGCTATTCGCCCCTCATCACTGCAGAATCTGGGCGAAAAATTACTGGGCGCCGTCAGCGAATGGGCGCCGTCATCAAAGCGAAAGGTGGCCCAAGTAAATAATAATGTTTCTAAAGTAAACAACGGAAAATATCTGCACTGTTATCCGCCCCATTGAAAACATTACGTGTACTTAAATACTGCCCCAGATCAAGCAGATTTTCACCAAAGAATTAGAAGTGAAATACAACAGTTTTCACTCAGGGTTTCAGTATCGCCTGTTTTGCAACAATATGGAGAAACAACGACGAGATGGATAAGGCAATTTATCATCGTGTAATAATTTTTAATAGGATTATATACGATTGTTGAATTGAACGGATTCCTGCAAGATTTTCTAATTATTAATTTAATAAAATACTCGTTTTTTGAGGGTCATAATTTTCAAATTACATCAATAAGTGTTCAAGCAATGTTAATATGTAAGCGACTCTGTGTTAAGTATACAACTTTCATGCATTTCATGTGAGCATCCAGTTAAGTGATACAACTGATAATGTAATTGCACAAGAGATCCTGTGTAACAATTTTCAAGTGCTTATACAGGTATTTTGATACATTATATTAGATATACCCGATTTGTAATTAAATCTTTATATTCCTAATTAGTAAACAGCATTTCTTATTTTAATTCCAGACACTACTGTACTTAATTTTATGTTGGTGCTATAAACATTAATTTGCCTACAGGCAGTAAGCATGATCCGGGTGAAGAACTTTTGTGGCTGTTGCAGTTTGAGCTATGCATTAGTCGTTGCATCAAGTATTCTTTTTGTAAGACTGTTAGAGGACTTTTTGATATTCTTTACATTCTTCATATAAGATTATAAAATTTTCTTTCTATAGTTCATTTAATAGGCATTTCTACGACTCTGTGGGAAATTGGTACTAGGAAAGTCTCTACAAAAATACGAATGAGGGCGCGAAAGGCAGGTCATTTGGCCAAAGACCAAAAATCCTGGGAAAGCATTGTTAAAAGCTGCTGCCACCTATACTTAACGATATGGACTTATCCAAAACAGAATATAATAGTTGCGTCGGTATACACTTAATCCACATGTATCCCTGTCGTTATAACCATGCGCACAGCGACGAGTTCGAACGTGGCATTATACAGTAAGCTCGACGCCGTTTCTGAGCTTGTTCAGGAATTTAATATTCAGCAATCCACGGTGTCCCGTAAGCACAGAGAATGCCTTCTGAAAGGCATTACGACTCTCCATAGAGAACGCAGTGGTTGAACACGACTGATCTGACTTTACCACTGACGACTGGCTAGAAATGTCAATTCTAATCGACCAGCCATTGCACATAAAAATCGCTGCTACATTCAATACAGGCACTTCCAGACCTATATCCACCATGGATTATGGTAGAAGACCCATCAGAGTACCATTTTTAATGCAATCACTCCAGGACACATTGCGTCATGCGAGCTCAAGAAGATTTTAAGTTGATCCTGAAAAACTGGAAAAAAGATGTGTAGTCCGACTAGTTAGGGCTCCAGTTACCTCAGGTCCAGGTATAGCGCAGAGCACGAAAAGCCAAATTGTCAAGAAGGTATCCTGCAGGCTGGTAGTGGTTCCTTACTCTTGTTGGGTGCGTTTTGTGTGGATGCTTTAAGTACGTTGAATGCTTTCCTCTACTTTGAGCTACTTGGTGATCATTTATGTCCCTTCATGGACTTTGTGTGCGCCTTCACAAGATGGGTCCTCTAGCAGGATCAGGCTGCATATCCTCGTGCCTAAGTTTTGCAGAAGTGGTTTGAGGAGTAGTTTGCCAAGACATCAACCCCATTGAACATTCATAGCAGAGGTCCCAATGAGTCGCAATTCAGACGACATGGCTCAACATCTCGCCAGAAGTCTTCTGGCCTCTTTTGAAGCTACTGTTCTTTGTCGGGCCAGGGGGCGTCTGATGCGTTACTGAACAGGCATCTCAGGACTTTCGGCCTTTGAGTTTATAACGGGATCCAGCACTGTAAATGAGGATATGCAGTTTTCAGAGTTGAATAATTGGTAAATCTGAATGAAGAAAAGAATGCCAGCGGGCAAAGCGAGGATTTGACCTTCTCAGGAGATTTCTAGATGTAATTAGCTGAATTTGACCTTGATTTAATAATGTTTTTTCTTTTTTCTAGTCGACCGCTTTTTTCTTTTTATTTGAGGGATTAAGCCTGTTACTAAATGAAGACTGGAAATACAAGGAAGACAGTATGTGATTCTGATACTTTTGATATGCTGTATACTTTAAAAGGATATACAGGTTGGGTCAGAAATCTTAATTCATAGTCAAATATTTCTATTCGCAATCCCAACAATTGTTCAAAATGCCAACTTCGACACCTGCGTTCCTTTGCCTATGGATCCAGAATTTTGACCTACCCAGAATGAGAATAGAATTCATTATCTCTTTGCTACAATTAGGTTGGATCTATGCGACGATCTGTTTTGTCTTCTGCTTAGTAGCCGTTATCATCTGCATCCTTGTCAGGGTCAGCATCGCGAAAGTAAGTGATGTAATAACTGCAGGAGCATTCAGCTTCCGAAATGCAATTCATAACTAACTAATGTTACTGAATTTTGTTTAAGCAAAGCCCAACTCTTGTCCTGATATCAGCGATAGCTTTTCTGCTTTACATAATTTGCGAAGCGTTAGCCATTGGTTTCATGATTTCTCGATTTGTGAGTCTAAGAAGTTTTCTTTTCTCAGAATAATTACAAGGGTCGTTCAATAAATATCCATGCTGGGAAAGATATCTTTATGCTGAATAGGCAAAGCAGAAAAAGTTCCCCCTTACATGTAACCACTAGGTTGTTAAAAAACTGCGTGCACTAGGTTGACGCTGGAAGCATCCGCAGTTGAGCAAGAGGCAAATGCGTTTCCTAGTTGCAGATAAGAATGGTAAATGATACAGGTCAGGCGACGGTCCTTACACTCTTAGTCTTACTCAAGTTAAGGAATGGACAAAGAAAGTTTAGGAAGGACTGATATTAATTCAAGGCGCATAATGGTCTGGACGTCCATAGGATGCAGCCACCCAGAAAAGGTGAAAAGAATTGAAGATTTTATTTTTTCTTGCAAACATGACAAATTCGTGAAATTGCAGGTGAAGTGGAACTGCCTGCGGGTGCTCACAGATTTTGCACAAACGCCTGTTTTTCAGGAAAGTGTGCGCACATAGGTTACCACATATTCTCAACGCTTCGCAAGAAAATGACTTTCTGAATCGTAATACGGGAATATTATGACAATAAAAGTGCCTGTATTCTACTAGCTTATCTTAGGTTGGTTATTTATTGAACAGTCCTTATATTTACAATTAGTAATACTTTAACCAGGTGATCTGTTGTGCAGGATGGTTCCAAAGTTCTAAAATCCCCCATGTATTCCTACACAATTGAATACTGTGGAGTTGATAATAATTCCTACACAATTGATAATATACGTTACAAGATCAGTGGAAGCACCCTGCATACTTTCCACCGTTAACAGCTGGGTCATTACATAGTTGCTCGATCATTTCAGATTTTATAATTTTACATCATGATTAGCCCTATCATTAATAAGTACAAAACAATTTGTATTTTATTTTTATCCTAATCCGCTTTGAATCTAGGCTCATTTTTCTTCGCTGCGGCAGGGTAAAATACTGCCTCGCAAAGGTGTGGAGATATGGCTAGAATTTCACTCCCTTTAAAGATAGAAACTTCAAGTTTCCATTACCATTAAGAGGACATTACATGCTTTCAGAAAATGTATAGGAATGAATGAAAATCTTTTTCCACCATGGAGTTAATCAACCTTGAAAGTAGCAGTACTCACGAGCAAAATCGTCATATTGGAAGGAGAAGTTGTTAAATTTTTCCTGAAAACTATAGATGGGATTGATTTCGACTGTGAAGAAATAAAATTGGTGCTTCGTACCTTTCTCCTTAATTTAGGCTCAAATTTAGGGAATTTTCCAGTTTCGCAAATTTCAAGGCCAAATATCTCAAAAGGGGGAGCAGATAAAAATTTTATTTTTCTCACTAAGATACCCATCCTAGTATTCAACACAACCTGCAAGTTTTATTTAGTAGATCCAAAGAGTTCAGGGGTTACAGGCTCTCAAATATGTATAAAAAATGATCACAAGTGCGTGCTTGGAAATACGAAATAAAATTTAAAAAATGAAAAAATCAAGATATTATTTACGGTTAAAAATAATTTTCATCCCGTTATACATAATAGAATCTAATTTATTGTATATTCAAAAGCCAGATGTAAAATAAAAATGAAAACAAGAATTTAAGTTAATGCATATAATGCAGGTTGTCCCACTCGCTCTCGGCCCTTGATTTGCGCTTATTATTGGATATTTAATAAATTTTGCTACGGGCATTCCTATGTTTGAAAAGCGTGGTGATTTCACAGCAAGTGTTGGAAGTGCTCACAATTATCATCCAGGCATACCAGCACATGTCTCTCCATGTTATGGAAAGTGGTCGCCAGCATATCGAGATCACAGCGTCAATTTCCCGCTAAATCTTTTCTTAAGCAAACATCCGTATGATTAGTATTAAATGGCAGACATTTTTTACATGTTTGTACGTCTGCAGTAGCAGCATTCTCCTTAGCAGCACCATTTCACATAGCCTAGTAGTCAATTCTTTAACTGTACTATGTCATCGTTACTATACATGGAATTACACATGTGTGAATGTGGTTTTGTATGCCAATTAAAGGAAAATGGCAACTTGTGAAACCCTTCATAAATATGCTAAACTTATTTTTTCCTTTTTTGTCATATTAGTACACATTCTGTTTACTTTTGTGCCTTTATTCCGGAAAATTTCTCAAGTAATTTTAAGGGTTAGGATTTCTCGTCCTTCCTATATACCAAAACACAGACATTGTAATGAAGGAGATTTCAACATTTCATAAAAGACAAGTTCAGTACTGATGGATCTCGTAAGGTCACGTAAGTCAGTCAAATTAATTAACTTGATATATAAAATCTTGATCTTTACTTTTAAATTTTATTTCTTATTTCCGAGCATTTAGTGTGACCATTTCTATACATATTTGAAAGCCTGGAACTTTTAAACCCTTTTGATCCACAAAATGAAACTCACAGGTTTTATTGAGTACCAGGAGAAATATCTTGGTGAAAAAAATAAATTAAGAAGAAACAGCGCGAAACACAAATCATTTTTTTCTACAGTCGAAATCTACCCTGTCCATAGTTTTCAGAAAAAATTTAACAACTTGTTCTTCCATCCCCCACTTATCTTAATAGGTCATCAAAAATGACGATTTTGCTCTCGAGTACTGCAAAATTCAAGGTTGATTAACTCAATGATGGAAAAAAAATTTCAGACATTTTTATATAATTTCTGAAAGCTTGTAATGTCCTCTTAATGGTAATGAAAGCCGGAAATTTCTATCTTTAAAGGATGTGAAATGGTAGCCATTTCTCCACACCCTTGCAAAGTTTTTTTTACCCTACCGCAGCAAAGAAAATCGAGCCTAGATCCAAAGCGGATTAACATAAAAAAAAAGAAATTTTTTTTTACACTTCTCAATGAAAGGGTTAACCACGGTATAAAAATATCTGAAATGCTCGAGGAACCTCACCTGGTTGATTTCTCGTGGAATGATCCATCTTAATTGTTAATTTCTTAATCTTTAAAGCAGTTAAGATGATAAAAAGAGAGTAATTTTTTTTTCTTTTCCAGTTGCGAGCGGAGATACGAAATAAAAACGTGTTTTATGCTATGGTTGTAATTATGATAATTTATGGTATCGTTGTTTTATTTTCGGTAACCTAATATTATCATAATATCTCATTTTAACATTAGCAGTTCTCTTTATTTTAGTCCTTTTTTATATACATTAATTTTTTTTCTTATTTAATAGTTTTACGTTGACTTTTGTGTCTGGATGTTCTACCTGTATGTGAATGAAATAGAAACTGAAAATGAATGGTAAAATGCCGATGTACCAATTCCAAAGATTTTGCTGGACACTTTTTCATTTCCCCTCCCCCATTATTATTTTTTAACAAATAATGTATTACCTGAAAAATATGTAAATAAAAATAATAAATATTTATTATTTATTTTATTATAAATATTTTAGACCTTTCTGTATGCTTTCAAATAATCAGGATATCAATAATACCGGTGCTCTGTTACTAATTACAAAGAGGCGGCGGTAATTGCATATGGCAAGTTTTCTTTCTTATACTTTTAAAACAAAAAGCGCTAGAGTCATAAAAGTTAGGTATATTTATAAGAAAGTGTCCTTTCCTAATTGAATAAAAAAATTTCCAGTGCTTCTAATGTAAGCGCTGGAAAGTTATGAAAACTCATTTTTGAGCCGTGATAGATAGAGAAAAAATTCCAACAACAAAGTTAGAGCGTCACCAAATTTAGTAGGAACCCAAATATTTGCATAAAGAAAAAAAACGCATAAAACTCGTATAATGTGGGGAGAACGAAATCGCTCCTATTTAAAACTTGCTTCAATGGAAGATTGAATAAAATTGAACGAAACAATAATCACTAAATGCCACTCAGACATTCCCTCCCCCCATCTCACGTAACAAAATATTGCACACAACGTGTTCTGGGATTCGGGTATCACAACAAATGAATTACGCACAAAATTACAACAAATCAAAGGTTTATTAATGTGCTAGCAAACCGTTAAAATAAACACACATGTTTAAACTTAAATCAACAACATTTAATTTAAAAGCATAAGAGTATGCGATTTAGTGCTCAAAATGTTCCCCACGAGCCCGAATACAACCACGATTGAATTATAAACGCGAACTATAGCATCGTTATTGAAAATTTCATTGGCTGCATCGATTATCCGTTGGAGTAATTATCCGTTCACGAGTGGCTATTGATTTCAACAGGTGACCGTCAGTTGTTAATGGATTGTAGTTTGCGTTTTTAATGATAAGTTCTGCACTTTCAAAACTTTGATCTAAGTTCTGTAACTAAGTAAAATACGACCTATACTCTAGTTCATTTAACTATGCACCCCGTCAAAATAGTCATTCATCCTTTGAATGGCGCCCAGCAATAGTAGATGATTGGCTGTTGGATGCATCGCACGTGGATTGCTTTTCGACGTTGATCGAGTGAAATCCTGACTGCAACATGTGCGCAATAAAATAAAAAGTTCATTTTTTAAAATAATATGTCAAGAAGTACCGAAAACAATTTAATCGGTTCTATTTTAAGTGATGTAACCAGGATAAATGGTATTCTTTTTATCGCCCCATGCTTTACATATTATTTCTCACCAACAACCCGTTTCCTATTTACATGCAAACCGCACAACAATGATTTAGGTATCAAACGAAAAGTTTTTGAACAGGCTTCTAACAAAGTACCATTCACATTTCGTTAAAATACGAGGGGATATCAGAAAGTAACGCCATTTATTTTTAACGGAGGAAATATAGTTCTGTGTAAAAGTCTTCTTTTTGGCTGAGTACATGCACAGACATTGCATAACATGAATTGTTCCTGCGCACGCCCACTACGCCCTACCCGTTGTTTTATAAATGGCCACACGAAACCATGGACCCGGCTTGTCAGGTGGGAACCACTCAGGCAGGTGGAGGCTCCATACTTCTCGTGGCATGCAATGGGTCCACTTTGACAATGGGTTATCCACTTATCGAGGTTCGACTGCATAATTATTCAAACAGGAATTTTTAAGGATTCTGTGACGAATGGTGGGATGATGAAGACGAAGATCACATACTGAGTGCTGAAATTCCCTTCAAATCCCATTCAAGAAAATTAAAAACTGTTTTATTAATTTTCGATTATGTTAAATGCATGTTACTTTAAAATTACGCTAAATATGATATTTCTAAAATCATGGTAAATTCATGTTATTTTTAAAAGAAGGATTATAATATTTCATACCGAATTTACGGTTTTATTTTTAAATTAATTTGTTAAGATAAAAATAAGATAAGTTCAAAAATTATTTATAATTTTGTGATTAATTTTTATAAGTCTATTTTTATTAATGGTTAGACACCATAAAATCCAAAGATGAACCAAACACTTTTGAATCCAAAGTTGAATCTCCTTATAAGCATAGAACGAGAATCAAGAGCAGTATTGCTGTAATGTTTCAATGAAAAAGCCATAAAATTAATGTGTAAATAAAATGAAACAAGTTAAGAGGAAAAAGGTTTTATCAAACCAAGCTTTTATAATGTTTTATTTAGTGGCAACAATACAGCTTAATTTTGCAACAATAAACAATAGACATTTACTCTCGCCATAACGAAATGTCCAATTGTTACAACAATCAATTCGTAGTAATGAGTTAGTACCATTAGAACACGAACCAATGAACCGATTTGAAATTTTTTTCTTTATCATAAATTGTCATCGATTCTGCATAGGTGTGTCAAATTACAGCTCCCTAGCTTGTCGGAAAGTTGGTTTAATATTGATTACAAGATTTGACCTAAACAAACTAACACAGCAAAGTTAATAAAAGCTTATAAAAATGATGATGGAAATGGATAAATAAAAATAAATAAATAAAATAATATAACTAATATAAGAATACATTAATTAAATGATAAATAAATACAAAAAATAAAATAAAATAAAGCGAATAATTAATTAATTAAATAAACTAGACTAAATGAATAAATAAAATAATATACATACATAAATTAATAAAATAAAATCTTGTAACATAAGAATTAAATTTAATCATTGCTCGAAGACAAATCATTGCGTTAGCGAAAATCCAACAATATGAAATAATTCGTCGTTTCAACAATGGTCTTGAGCAAGAGCCGTACTCCCCTTATTCTGTTGATCGAGCATTCCACTCAGGGCTCTAAATCTTGCGCTACAACTTATAACAATATATTCTTTCTTGACAAATCGATTGTTATATGACATGCCAGTATCTTTGAATTCTTTACACTCACTGTTTTAGCACGTGAATTCGACTTGAAGGGGTCCACGAAAAATTCGGAAAAGTTGATACGGCTGAGCTAAGACTTTGATGGTCATATTTCTGATCAGAATTTAAAAAAGTTAATCAGTTTTCAAGTTATCGTGCAAACGGCGGACGGCCGGACGGATAAACGTACAGACCAAGGACGCATTCTTATAAGTAGCTTTTATGCTAAAGCTCCTAATAAAGAAAGTGCCAGTGAGGCATTGCAGGTATATCGACGCATGTATGGAATGCGGAATGGTAAAGGGCCTATGACAAAAATGATACAACGATTCAAAGCCACGGGTTCTCTGGCTACACGTCCAACAAACAATGCAAGCACTGTCGGAGATTTTTGCACACGGAGAATCCAGTGCACGAGAAGTGTCCCGACTGATTGGTATTTCGTACAGCAGTCAAGTACTGCGAATTATCCTTAAGCGTTTTTCGTATAAGTTCCAAGATAATCACGAACTGACACCTGACGACTTCATCACTCGCCAAGATTTCACTAATTAGATATTCAATAAAATGGAACAGCAGCACGACTGGCTTTTCACTGTGCTTTGGACAGGAGAAGCGCATTTCCCACTTTGTGGCAGTGGTAACACACAAAATTGCCCAATGTGGAGTACGGCATTTGTTATCAACCAAAAGATAACATCTGGTGTGGCTTCACCGCTGATTTCATAATCAGTCCATTTTTATTCGAGGAAGTCATTAAAACAGTTACTCTCTGGTGTGCGCTATGCAGCACTTTTACGGACCAGCATCATTACGGACGCGATCATTACTACCCCGCTCAACATTTGAGGAAAATCGTGTCCTCAGTCGATACTTTCCGCATGCATGGCCACCTAGACTGCCCAATCTGAAGCCTTGTGAATTTTGGCTATGGGGACCAACCCACATCCTTGGCAATATTGCCAGATTCCATCCGACAACAAGTGTCTGCCACACCGAGAGAAATATTGCTTATTGCGGTGAATAGTGTGGTGTCTCGTCTGACGGCTGTGTTGCTGAATGACGGACGGCACACTGAACATTTGTAAGCCGATAGTTAATCCGGTATCTTACAGTCTGAAAATATGCATAAACAGATGTCTCAAGGACAATAAACAAAGGTCTGGACACCAGTACTCCCAATGCTATCGCCATTTTGGAGCTAAAAGTTTGGTTAATAGTATACAGAAAATAATTTATTTCAAACATGTATGTGCTTTTACCTCCATACATTTTTTAACTATATATTTTTTGTTGAAATCACTGGCAACAGAGGAAAAAAAGGTTTTGTTTTTTTTTCTCAAAACACGCATTCAACCCTCGTCATAACGAATTGTTTGTTGTGGCAATAATCAAGTTTCACAGCATCTTCGACGCATGCGCAGAAGCAGTAGCGCGCGCATAGTGTGAGAGCATGGAAAATGCATTACTGTTTTATCAGTCTCTTAGGGACCAATCAAATAACGATAAGACAGCTCCAAGTTTCAAATATTTTTTGTGGGCATGCAAAAGCTGGCGAAAATCACGGTCTTTAAAATGAGCAGATTAAACAACGCTCGCCTCTGTCACTTTAAACTTTGGCTCACCAGCTTTCTTAATTTTAGCTATCCACTGTTTCCTAAATTCGTCTGACTTGAGAAAAGGTGCCAAGTGATTCTGGGAGTGATTTTTTATCTCCATAATTAAGGCATCCCGGAACACTCAAGACACGGCAACCGCAACAATGGACAGCGAAAAGGAGCTGGTAACCGGAAATCTCCTTCAGACGTTTGTTTTTTTCTCATCAGATGGCGATGCTAATCGCTGTAACTTGTCTATTGGACAATTCGTAATAATGAATTAGTACCATTAGAACACAAACCAATGAACCGATTTGGAAAAATTTTTTTAACATGCATTGTCATTGATCCTGCGTATGTGTATCAAATTTCAGCTCTCTACCTTGTCGAGAATTTGGTTTAATATTGGTTAAAAGATTTGACCTAAACAAACTAACAAACATTGCAAATTAAAAAAAAGCTTTTAAAAATATGAAGCCTTACTGAATAATGTGATGTTAAAATTAAAGCTGCAACTTCATGTAGATTGCAAAAGAAACTAAGCGAAAGCAGTAGCGAGAGTAAAGTGAAATCGTTTCGAAAGACCCAAAATGGCCGCCGCCGCAATGAATCATGGTATCGTGTCCAGACCTTGTGTTTATTGACCTTGAGATGTCTTTAACCTGACAACGCCATCTGTTGGTTAAAATCCGAACAATTCTAGCATTAATTTTTTTCCTGGAAAAAAAAATCCGATTTGTTCATTTCAATCGTTTCTGGGTCAACAGAATCTTTTTATCTGCAGTCGTGTGCGATTTATTGAGTTTTAAAGTTTTCCTCAACTTTTGGATCACCCTTATGACTTTTAAAAGAATACGCATATAAACCCCCTTAACAATCTCAAAGATTGCAGTGCGAAAGCTTCGCGCGAGTACACTGGTCTTATATTTTGCATCAAGACCTCCCTCACCCTTCGCTATGCCATTGTCTGCATTTTATAAGCTTTTCGTATACAGTTTTCCGTTTGTTAATGTTATAAACATTCTTAGAAGCTGGCTTGTTAACATTTAAAATAAGAACTATTTCATCGGAGTGGAACAATGCCAATCGGAGTGTTCAGCGGCCTTCTGCCAATGACAGCCGGCGAAAGCCTCGTGTATTTGTTTTCATGGGAAGAACTTCACAAACCAGTTATCACTTAAATTGTGTGTATTAAAATTTTACACTTTCTTCAAAATTTCATAATACTATTATACGAAATTCTCTTAGATGCAACAGAATTCTTGGATTTTATTTATACGCTGCTGTTTTCAACAATGCGAGAGATATTCTACTACAATAAGATTGAAAGAAACTAATCAATTTACTCTTTAATCAATGTCAATAAGGATGGCTGTCTTTACGGATTTTCTAATTGCAAATGGAGAATGTTCTGAAGACATCAATGTAAAAAATGCATCGATTATTTTTATAACATTAGAGATAGATCGATCACATCAATAACGATAATCTAGCAATGTACAAGATTTTCTTCCGTAAGTTGAATCGTTATTAAGCCTGCAGTATTTGAGAATAATATGATAATTGTATTGTACATATGGTAATTTGATCCTTCACGGTGATGCTTAATTTTTATTTAACTGCCAGTGTACATGCTAACTTTAACAATGAAAACCATATAAAATAATGGATTCAGTTTTAATTAATTAAAAGTATTATTTTTTCCATTTTTTAATTAACAAAATTGTGTGTGTATTATAAAATATTCTTATCTTACTCTATAAAATGTAATGAATAATTTTCAGTTTCTATAAACGTTAGACCTAAAGCTGTCTGGGCTATCGACAATGATAATGCCTCCAGTGAAGACGTGCTGCGGGTGTTGTGACCTGAGCTTTGCTTATATCCTCACATTCGTCTTATTAGTAGTAAGCTGCATAAATGTTCATTCAATATCTACGCCCACCTATCTTAATTTTTTTTTATAATTTCAGGTTTTATTTTTTATATCTGAACTGTGTAGAAGATACTAAGTTTTAGTCTATATTTTCAGAAAATATATAACACTATTTTATACATCTTTAATGAAACAGAATTAAACAGATTACCTAACCTATACTAATATAGTTTTTAGTTATATTTGGATTTTTTTTTTGTTTAATTCTAGTCAGCTGCAGTATTTTTCGTGACTTCAGGTTTACGTCAGTTAATTAGTCATGACTGGGAGTACGTAGGAGATAAGTGCGATAAAGGCAACATTTGCAGTAAATAAAAATTTCCCCAAAAAAATTTCAAAATAATTTCTTGTATACCGAAAGTATAGCTTTAATAGCCTATTAACTTTAATTATTAATTTTTTTCTTTCTATCTCTGTTTAGACTGGTCATTTGCAGTTGTTTGTTTCATCTTCAGTGCAGTGGCCATAGTCATGGCCATTTTTGTATGCGTCAGTCCCTTTGGAAAGGTAAGTGACAGAAATAAAATAAGTTAATCTTATATTATCATTTTTTTACTATTCACAATTATTGACCTACAGAAAGTTGAGACATTAAAAATTGAACGATTTTAATTTCAGCTTCAATTAGATATACCGTTTTTCCTCCATCTCCTTATCGTTTTGTTTATTTTTGAGAGCAACTGAAATTCAACTCATTCTATCGACGATATCTTTCTGAATTTTCAAGATATTTGCTTGGGCTTTTTATAAGAGTAGCTCTATACATTTGGCTAATAAATTATGCAAAAGACAATATGGTAACGCATGCGCATACGCAGTTAAACATTATTTAGTAAAAATGCTCATATTTCATCAAATATTTAATATTTTGCTATTCTGATTGCAGGGTGTTGTCTGTACTGTAGTTTGTCAAGTTTTCTCTAAATCGCATTACATTGAGTTGAAAATCTTGCGTGTTATAAACAAAAAACTTACGAAAACATTTCGACCTTTTTAAAGAAACCTTTATATCTCCATGAATATAAGTGCTATTCTCATACAAATGAACACAGAAAAGTAAAACAAGCCTCTTAAGCATATGCTACAGCTACAATGCATTTCAGGCATTATTTTTTACAGGGTGATTCCAAACACTATTTTTTGGTTCACTTCTTTGCTGATCCCCTATTTGCCTTCGGGAGAAATCTTCGCTGAGGTATATGAGGTGTAACATCCTTTTTTTACACCCCTGAAACTTCAGGATAATTCGTCAAGTATTTTTCTAGATATTTGACAAAACGTCTAAAATCGAATGTGTCCGATTACTTTCTTCCAATCAGTGTATATCTACAGTGCAATTGTCACAAACGTAATCACGAGGAATTGTGCAAGATAATTAAAATCGTTCAGTGCTACTGCCTCAACACTCTGTATTGCAAGCATTTATTTATCAAGTATCTTCTTTTTCAGAAAAAATCAACGGGGGTACTTATTGGTTCAGTAGCCTTTCTTATCTATTGTATATGTGAAGGAGCATTCTTCATCTTCATGGCTTCTCAAGTTGTGAGTCTTAATAAAAACATCATACAAGAGATCCTTTCCTTTTATAATATTAAAGGCGAAGTCATGTACATTTGAATAGGCACAAAGACATGAGCAAGATCAAGCGGTATTCATCAAGACGATTGTATTCATTACTGGCTTTGGTGTCGCCGTTATATTTTCGGTAATATACAGAGTAATTCATAATGAATGTCACAGTTTGACCTCTTGTTGTGGAAGTAATTTGAGAAAAAAACATCCTATGAACGTAAGGCCTATCTTGAATATTATCTGTGTCTCGGAATTGCTTGACAAACCTCATTATCCCACTCTTATCTAGAGCATGTGCGCATTTAAACTTTGATCTCTTATGTTCTGTAACGAAATGAAATATAACCTAGATTCCAGCACTGTTCTCACTTAAAAATTGCCTCTCCAACAAAATGCACGTATGTTACACTCATTGCGAATCGACCTGTTTACTTTATTCTCAATACAGGGTGTCCAGCAAAGGAGACTCAGATTTTATGTGTATATATCTCGGAAACAGATCGATATACGGTTTAGTCGCAGTACGGAGCCCGAGATCTAGACTATAAACTGCCCTTTACAAGCAACCATTGCAGTCGCATCACAATCGATTGAAAATTACGTAGCACCTTTCATAGCACAGATGGCGCAAACGCAGAACAAAATTTCAGTACGCTACGTACAGCGCCACCTGCCAGCAATATTTTTAAAATTTAATAACTAATTTCGAAACTCCCGTATCAGATTTTTACGGCTTTCCAAATAACCATACCACTTGTTTCATTCTTCTATCGATCTCCGTTTCTGAGATATTTACACTTAAAATCAGGGAGTCCTTTGCTGGATATCCTGTATACATCTTTACGTTAATTTTTCTCTTATCATCCCTATGCATTAGATATAATTATTATTTTTAAACTTTTTAGTTATATATAGATTTTTGTGACTGGATGTATTATCTATTCTTGGTCGAAAAGGAAGGACTTGCATCAGATGTAATTACCATCCATCACAATCAAGATAATCCTCATAAAGTCGATTTTAAATATTAATATGTATTCATTCTACATCTTTATAGACATTTATAATACGAAATAATATATGATTGCAAAATATTAACATAACAAGATTAATAAAAAATTAAAACAAGATTCTGATATATCTTCAGCTGATATTTTAAAGAAAATTCGAATATATGCCTGAAAATGCTATAAAAGGTTTGTGCAAAAAGAGCATAAATCACAACACAGAATAACACAGGCCAACAAAAATAACTTTTTAAAATCATCTTTAACGTTAAGATCTGGTTCTTTTGCATGTGCTGAATTCATATCTGATGTCAGTTTTTTTTCTATCACCACAGATTTCTTGTTCTTCAATGAAACACTTAAATTATTCAGAGTCTGGGGCCTGATTTATTTCATTGTGTCCCAAAAATATGGATACTTTAGCATTACAGCCGCTTTTCTTCACACCCATTACTTTAACATTGCAGTCTCTATGTTTATAACTTGGAAACGTGACGTGATAGAAAAAAAATCTAAAAGCAGATTCGGATTCAGCCCACTAAAAACCCCGAGAATAAGGCAAATTTATTAAAGATGATTTTTTCATTTTTGGCCTGTGTAATCTACGAGAATATGAGGAAGAAAAAAGATTATGCAGGAAAGGAATGTAAAAACTTGTTGATATTGGTGTGGTAACTCACCCGTGTGACATTTTCCTAGGTAGAGAATGGCTAAACGAATGGAACTTACGTAATAATCGGATGTCATATTACGGGAATGTCTATTCGTGAAATTTCGGGAAAATTATTATTGGTGTTATCGTGGAGAACTGGAATATTACAGGCATCGAAATACGCACGCCCCATGTCAAGCGATCCCGAAAACTCACTGAACACGACCGACAAATGTTGAAGCGTTAGGTTCATGAAACCGCAAGAAACCTCTCCAGGTAATCAACAAGGAGTTACAACAGGCAACAGAAGTCATGTGGATTAAAAACTATATGGAAGGAAAAAAAAAAGTAGGAAAATAGCCGAAACTGTGGATACCGTCATATAAATAAACGAAAAACGGAAAACACTACTCCACATTGTAATAAAATACGAGACATGAACCGACATTTCACTGGAAAATTTTTTATGAACTGATGAATCACGCTACACTTTTTTCCAGTCGGATGGGCGAATTTGTGTATGGCGAATGCCTTTACATTAGTGCATCGTTCCAACCGCGAAATTTGGTTGTGTAGGGGTATTTTCATTGCCATGGTTTGGAACTTTTGCATACGGTTGAAGGCAATTTAGTTATCAAACCTACAATGACATTTTGGACAATTGGGTAGTCCTAGGCTGTGGAAATTTTCTGGTAACGAGGATTGTTAGTTTCAGGCCGACAATGCACCATGTCATGTTTCAGCTTCCGTTAAGATATGCCACGCAGATATGAATGTTAACCACCAACCGTGGCACGCTCAGGAATAAAAGGTAAAACCGTTCGGAATTATCTGCGTTTTCTTTTCCGCTACGTACTGCAAGGCTTCAACTTTATCAAGGCAAGGAATATTAAGCGAGTTCTCCGAGAAGCTCTAAATCTTTACAAAATAAAATTAAGCCCAAACCAGCTCTTACAGAACAGCACAAAGAAGAATAGACAGTCAGTGGTAAATTATCATAGGTAATGAAAAGAAATTCAACTTAGATGGCACGTCTTATTACTTTTTCTTGCAAAGATGAGGTAATAACGATGTAAAGATGTAATCTGAGAGACTAATCTGTGCTGATTTGGGGTGCTATGGGATACAAAGTTAAAAGGAAACGAATTCATCACAGGTCACAAGACAGCAGAAGGTTATATCAATCGACTTTCGGAAGAGTTCTCGCAATGTGATGTTTCGATAAAACAAGATGGGCATTTCAGCAGGATAATTGTTCTAGATTGGTTTAAACTAGACGAAAATGGAGTTAATGTGTGGGTAAACAAAGCTTTTGTTTTATTTTTGTAAGCAAAGTTACTGGATCACTAAAGGATCTTCTGAAACCATGAAACAGTGGTGTTCTTATAGCTGTCACAATTTGAATTCAAACTTCGGTGTGCGGTAAGTCCACCTAAATTATACACTATACGAGGGGCGGTCAGAAAGTCATTATAAGCAACATGAAAGAACGATCGCCTTTGAAAAAGTATGGTGCCACTGGAAAGCGACATCCCTCGAGTGCTGGAGGATACAAAGCAGGATTTAGTGTAGTACCAAAGAACGTGTAAGGATAAGAAGGAAAGGCTCGCGTAGACGTAAGTGGCGCCGCCCAAGTCTGGCGGGAAATATGTGTTGCATAGAAGCCCCCGTTCAATGATCGGGCAGCTTTTATCGCGTGATATAAACACAGTCTTCACTTCTTATCCTTATACGTTTTTTGATTGTTTGTGCTTCTATAACAATGCATTTCAGCGCGGCCTCAGCTTATCACATATCTTGCGCATTTGTTGCTAAAGAGAAAACAATTGCCAAGCAATAAAACATCATTGCTACAAAATAACTTTGGCCATAAATGTTATTTTATCCTGGTCAGTAGGAAACTGTGAAAAGCATAATGATGAACTTTTATTGCCAACTTGAATTCGAAACAGTTGCAAAGTCTTCTTTTGACTCGGATCCAATAACTCAAGTCACTGAAAATCCGAATTTATCTGAAACAAATTCGGCTGCATACATTGCAGGTTTTTTAGCCAAAAAAAATTCTTGAAAAAAATGAATGCAATTGATTTTATTTTTTTTAATAGAAAAAATTATGTTCAACATCTTTTCCACGGTCTAATTTTTTGTGGTGCCTGCTTTTAAATCACTTTTAAAAAAGTAAGTGAATAAAAGTCATGTTAAAATAAACATTTGCTTTCTTGCTAAAATATATTAAAAATTACAGAATTTAAAAAAAAATTACAAGATTTCATTATAAAATAGTGTTATGGAATAAAATAATTATACTTTCAATATAATAAACCGTGTCAGTAAATAAATGAACAATAATTTAATTTAGCATTTTAAAACTAAATAAAAAACTTCAATGAATGCAGGTATAGCAAAGCATTTGCTGCCCTCTTTGACATGAGCGAGAGGTTCTCTGCATACCACTTTCCCGCCAGGCCGTGGCGGCGCTAGCATCTACAAACTTACACTAAATCAAGAAGAGCTTTCATTCTTTTCCTTAACGTTCTTTGGTAGTACCATTAAAGGCCGCCAGAGCGTTGAAAGCAACATGGCGTTGCCCGTCGGAAAATAAGAGGTGCGTGCCGTGATAAGGTTCTTGCAGCTTCCGAGCTTTTGAACCTGTGCCAGGCTGGCCCGGACGATCTTCTCGAGAGGTTTGCCACTTTGGACGAATGTGTTGTTCCCCTTCAAATGCGGGAGCCTTATTACAGCTCGCATCTCTAATTTTCCGACGGGCAGCGTAATGTTGCTTTCTACTGGCGAACTGCACCAAACCTCGCTTTGTATCCATCACTCGAGGGATGTCACTTCTGTGGCACCACAAATTTTCAAAAACGATCGTTCTTTCATGTTGATTGTAATCCTTGGCGACAGGGATGTGTTTACTTAAAAAAACATCGAAGCGCAAATCACACGTGGCATTTCGTTGAGAAATTTTGTAATCCCTTTAATTTTTTGCTCCAAAGTTCGAGTTATCATACTTTCACCTAAAATATCTTATTTTTATCTCTGTCTCGTCTTTTTGATGAAAATTCTTTGCCAGTCAGGGATAAAACCAGACATCATTTTGATCAAAACACTCTCTTTGCAGTGGTTTAGCTGTCTGCTTTGTTTACTGGACCTTTGGCATTTGCGCCCTCTACAATGTACTATATGGCAATAACATGAACTTCTCTAATTGAAACAATGACTGCGCACAAACCATAAAAAGACCATGATTTATACGGCAAAAAATATTTACCGAAAAAACGCATCTTAAAAAGTCTTTTTTATCTCAACAATGGAGAGAAAGAGAGACAAAGGAAATTACAAAAGATCGAAAATGCGTTAAATTCTTGAGTGATTTCTAGTAATGACTTCTTCTTACTAAAATAATATATATGAAAAAGTCTTGATGGTTTTAATTTACCAATTCCATGAGTAAATATATTAGAGATGAATATATGAAGTCTCCATATTGCCCTTCCGTAAGTAGAATATAAAAGCAAACATATAACTATGAGGGTTGGTCGAAAAGTAAGCCTCCATGGCTGTAATTTTTTTTATTTTTAACCGATTTTTAAAATTCTTTTTGTATCTGATACTTGCATTTGTTCTCTATGTAATGCACTATTCTCTTTTCGACATAATCCCCATCTCTTTCCACGCACTGCGCCAACGCGTGACTAGTCGGGTGAACCCGTTGGAGAGGAAATCCGGGGTTATTGTCGACACCAGGATTGAATGGCAGCTTTGGACCGTCTTCTGAGGCACGATAACGCCCGCCCGCACATGGTTGCAGCGCGTGCAGCAACTTTTCACCTTGTGAATTTCACCATTTCCCAAAGAAGAAAGAGCATCTTAAGGGACATGAGTTGCGTTCTGACGACGAGATGAGAGATGCTATTCTCACGTGGAAAAGGATGGGGACTGTGTCGAAAAGTGAATAGTGCATTATATAGAGGACAAATGTAAGTATCAGCACAATTAGATTTTTGAAAATCGGTTACAAATAAAAAAATTACAGCCAAATAGGCATTACTTTTCGACATTACATTACATTACATACATTACATTTCAAAAATAAAATTTGTTATTTAATATGTATGAACATTTACAGTAATAATGCAAATAGGTAGTTTTGCTATTAAGAGCAATCTTCAGATACACTGCCTGGTCAAAAAAAAAACAGTTGCGCAGTTGCCCACATTTCGCTTTTATGATGACGTGAAAGGAATTCAAAAAATTTGTGGATCTTCTCTGTCTATTCTTGTGCAGCGGTCCAGTAATTTTGCCCATAACCTGTTATGATGGTGGAGAATGTATGCCCCTCTCCAATATATCTCAAAGATTTTCTATAGGATTAAGATCAGGACTTTGTCGGGGCAGTTGATGTGTTGGAATGACTGATTAATTTGACTCCCTTATTACTATGGGAAACGTGTCTGTCTGTCTGTCTGTCTGTCCGTAACTATCTTCTCGAAGCCTATGAAAGATTTCCAAAATCTTTTTTCGTTAGTCGACTAATAAAGTCATGACACAAAGTAATCACAAATATGATTGAATTCGGTTCAATGGCACTTTCTCGCATGGTACCATTATGATCCCACCTAGAAATTTTCAATGCTAAGATGTAGTAAGTAATACATCAAACACCTCTTAACGACGACCTATGAGCGGTTATTAATTATTGTTTTCATCAATTGATAAATATTGTTTCGCGCATGTACTATTTTGAAGATGGTCGTAATCGCTACAATGGCACGTGCTCTAATGGTACCTTTATGACACCCTCAAAAATTTTCAATAAGATATAGCAAGTAGTATAACAAAACTCGAAATGATAAAATAAGAGCGTATAAAACGTTATTATGTACGTTTTCTTCAATGCATGTTCAATCTAGTTCATATCCGGAGATCTTCCTGAACACTCGATGTGTTGCATATCCTCACTTTGCAGAAATTCCTCCACTCTCAGAACTTTGTGAGGACGTGCATTATCGTCTGTGAGTATAAAATCTGGACGAATGGCACCTATGAAACTTGTAACCTAACCTTCTAGTGAAATTGTTTCAATGGTGCATGTTTTAATGATACCATTATGGTATTATTGGAAATTTCCAATGCTAAGATATATCATGTAATATATCAAGCAATTTATACGACATGTCATGAACGCATATGTAAGAGTAATTAATAAGTGCGATGATGGTCGATTTTTATTCCGAGGTACCCGTGCTATGATACCACGATGGTACCATTGGAAATTTTTACTGCTAAGAATGACGTGTAATATATCAAACAACTTGTAACAGCATGCCAGGAACGAATATAAAAGAGTGATTGATAAGTTCCAAGATAGCTGATTTTTATTCAGGGGGGTAAAATAAAGTGATAAAATTATGCTGGATAAAAAATAAAGTAATGCCTGCGCAAATTCGCACATGACTGTAGTAGTAAGCCTGTGATTGGCTCCTTAATATTTGGATATTCAATATTTATAGCAACTTTTTGGACCGGCAGTATATTATGATATTGCTGGTAATGTTGATAAAAATATCGAGTAGATGAGTAACTTTTTCAATTTGGTGTGAATCTATGAGGTACATGTTGGTGTAGTTCCTTTGTAAGCGAATATACACGTGAAATGAAAAATAGAATTAACCACGCCACTGGTTTTCACAATGCCAAGCAATAAGATGCTCTAAAGAGAAGCTCATGGCAGTTTGGTCTGTTCACCTGCTGGGGCAAAAGTATCCGGATACTTCTCTGAAACATGGGAATTCAAACGTGGTTTGACAATAGGATGCCATAGGTGTAACAAATACATTAGACAAATTTCTCTACTGTTGGAAGTGCCCTACTCAATAGTAAATGATGTCATCTTGAAATGAAAACATACTAGAGGAGAAGGTATTCAACAACGACCAGGCAGACTGCGAAAACTGAGAGAAAGAGATCAGGTGCTCTATAGCATATTGTAAAAACGGTTGGCTTTTCCTCAACCCAAGAAATCATTACTGGGTTTCAAAATTCATCTGGGGCCGTTGTCAGCACTACAACTATAAATAGGGAATTGAACAAGATGGGATTCCAGATCGTGCTGCAGCTCATAAGCCAACATCAAGGTAAATGGCCAACGTCATTTGGTGTACAACTCACCACAGCTGGACTGTGAATCAGTGAAAACGTGTTCTGTTCTCTGGAGTGCCAAATCACTGTACAGCGTCTAGAAATCCAATGGTAGGGTATAATTTTGGCGACTGCCAGGGGAACGCCTTCAGTCCGACTATGTTGTTCCAAATGTCAAATTCGGTGTGGCATTGACATGTTGTGGGGAGTGTTTTTCGGTTTATGAACTACGACTCTTAGTAAAGGGGATGCACAAAATGGAGGAGTATAAGAACATCCTAGACAATTTGGCACTCCTTACATTGTGGAAACATACAGGCGGGGGCCCTTTCCTATTTCAACACGATAATTCAAGCAATGTTTCCATGTTTACAGAGATGTTTCCATGAAATGGACGTTGAAGTAATGGACTGGCCTCCCCAGATCCCGAAATTTAATCTCAAAGTAACACTTTGATATGAACTGGAACGACGATTGTGGAACAGACTGACTTGCCCAACATCTGCCTAACATACTGGTTGCAAAATGGAACAAAATTTTATCAGCTATTTATCAAAACCTAGTGGAAAGCCTTTACAGAAGAATGGAGAGCGTTATTGCTGCACAAGACAGATGTACTGGATACTAATTTATGAAATAAAACATTGTTATCTTTTCTAATATTCATATTCGAATACTTTTGTCCAAGAGGGTGTGTGGTTCTACTGTGCACATGCACTTACTTGCAGGGATGATTTTATCAGCATCGACGTATAGACTCATGAAAATCCCATGCCTGCATGACTTCCTGCCTGCATGACTTCCGAGATGGAGTGACCCACTGTCCGAGCCCTTACTATTTGCCCATGATCAAATGGGCTTGTGCACATTAACGTGTATATCACCTGCACTGTTTCACTTCAGCTGTAATTTGAAACAGGATCGTTATCCGTCTGCTTGCCAACACAAGATTTTACTTCTGTGAAATGTCTACTTCCTTTGATATCCAGACTGTTGTGATTCTTGAATGGGTGCTTGTCCTTTCTGAAATTTGTTAGTCCATTCCTTAACTTGAGCAAGGCTAAGAGTAAAAGGACCGTACCATTCCCCAATGAATGAGTGGAACCATTTCCTTCTGCAATTAGGAAACGGAGTAGGCATCATTCTCAATTGCAGATGCTTCTGTTGTCTATGGATGCAGGCAAACAACTCTTAGTGGCTATAAACGGTTGCCTTATATACAGGGTCGGGACACATTAATATGACCACCTGCTAGTATCCGGAATATCCACCTTTGGCAGCAAGCACAGCAGCTAGTCGGCGTGGCAGAGAGTCAATAAGTCCTTGAAAGGTGGTTGCAGGTATCTGGGACCATTTAGCAATCGCTGCATCCCGTAATTCCATCACCGTGCATGGTCGAGGGTC
Source organism: Rhysida immarginata (assembly GCA_023313115.1). Classification (NCBI taxonomy): domain Eukaryota; kingdom Metazoa; phylum Arthropoda; class Chilopoda; order Scolopendromorpha; family Scolopendridae; genus Rhysida; species Rhysida immarginata. Next base: position 214,519 of record JAHWFO010049600.1, read on the forward strand.
CAGCTTGCGGACATGGCAATCGAGATGGTCTCACAAATGTTCAATGGGGTTGAGGTCCGGGGAGTTTGATGGCCATGGAAGTAGCTTGAATTCATCCTCATGCTCATCAAACCAGTCGTGGACAATTTTGGCAGTATGGCAGGGAGCATTGTCCTGTTGAAAGGTGCCATCACCCTAAGGAAAAACTGTTGACATGAAGGGATGTTTCTGGTCTGCGACGATCGTCAGGTAATGAAAGCATTCAGTGTACCCTCCAGCGGTATCAGTGGACTCAGACCATACCACGAAAACATCCCCCAAACAGTCACACCTCCCCACCAGCCTGTCATCTGCCAACGATGGTGACGGGATGCCTGTTCTCAGATGATTCCCGGCGAATTCTCCATCGTCCGTCCACTCAGTTTACAAGAAACCGCGGCTCGTCAGAGAAAGCAACCCTTTGCCACTCGATCGAGGTCCAATAGTCGATAATCCATTGACTCATGAGTAAGAGCCCCAACCTCAAGAGTGATCGTTGCACTGTCTTAGTGCTGACACGCCTAGTGGCCCCACTGTTCATTTGCTGTGTCAGTTGCTCAACAGTTGCACGCCGATTGGTCTTGGCCAGGCGTCATGACCGACGTTCACCTCTAGGATCGATGGCCCGTGGGGCCCCACAGTTACCTCTTTGGTTGCTCAAAACTGTCCGGTTCGTCCAGTCGCCGTACACTTTCACAATGACAGCCCTAGAGGAGTTCACAAAGGTGGCCGTTTCTGAAATGCTGCCCCACTTAGCCCGATAGCCAATGATGATCTCCTTTTGGAGGTCGAACAAGTCACTTCCCCTGTCCATGACGGCGGCAATTGCTGTGTTAACGAATGCTACTACACTTCTGCTGTTGTCAGCTTTTAATGATAGGCAATGATTTTTCATCTGCATACCGTGGAGTGTTCCAATATGTTCGAGAAGAGGTGGTCATATTAATGTGTCCCAACCCTGTAAATAGAAACCTTACCTGCTTTGTGTTTTCGTATTGGAAATATTCTTTCCAGAGCAGTGGCGTTTGGCTGGATATTTACTTATATGTGAACTTTATTTTTACCTTACTTTCAGATTCTGCTTCCTTTTTCAGCACATATTAAATGACACTACAGAGGGTTTGCAAGGAACATGCCACCAGTGAGCATATTTTGCTTTTGTTTCCGCCTGGAAGTAGCACTGAGAGCCTCAGTTTGTTTAATACTGGTAAGTTCATTTTCAGCTAGCATATTAGTGTTGTCACTTAAGTTTACACAAAAACTGCCTCTCCCCCGACAAGACAACACCCACACGAGAGTAAAAGCCAAACTGTTCCGAGAAAAGTATGAAATAAATCCAAACCAACGAAAGTTTACAAAGCAAGATCACTTGCTCCACGAGCATCTTCTCAAAGTTCGGTTTGGCATTTGGTGTAGAGCAAGCAGCTTTGCAATATTTGTGAAAAATACTGTTTTTTGAACGTGTTTGATATACGAATTCATACTCTGCAGAAATGCTTTTGAGAAAATTATGCACTGACAAAATTTACCACAGAAAAATGGTTCTAAAACTTCCATTCCAGTGAAAAAACGGTAGCCATCACCTTGTATTGTGCATCATTAATTCCTTCTACAAGGTTAAGCTATTATGATCATGGTTTACACTGGAGAAGTTGAACTGTGCAGGTTTACTTGCATCACAAACAGCAAGCATGTGCATGCAAGAATTGGTGAACAGGAATAATGCTAGAAATAATGAACAGGAGTAACAGCATCATGCAGGTACTTCTTTGGAAAGAGAACTGCTGCCACATCCACCTTATTCTTCAGATATTTGACCCAGGGGTTATCAGTAGTTCTGTGATCTGGATATCTACATGCGAAATGGCCTGTTCTTTTGCCTGTACAGACAGGACACTTTATCAACACGGTATGCATGAGTTGTATGTATCAGGGCAAGGCTGTATCCACTTTCAAAACATTATCAGAAGGTGGAAAGAGTATTTTGCTGAGATAAAAATTTACTAGGTCAGAGAGATTGGATGTCATAAAAATCTCTTAGAAACAGGGTAAACTAATTGTTTAGATAATTTTAGGTTGGTCAGATCTGCCGAAGAAATCAATTAGCTTTGAGAGGACTGAAATCTATGAAACAGATTCTAATAAATTATCACGAATTTTGAACCCAATCAGCGTGAATATTGAAAGAGATCAATTGCAGGGTCTATTTTAAAAAGAGTGGTTAAATTCATGAGAAGTCACTCGATGTGATGTTAATAGACCAATCCGCATTGTTCTTATTGAAATATGGCATCTCCATTAGGGTATCTAATGCCAGAAAGGGATACAGGCGGTCTTAAAGAATGCCAGAAAGGGATACAGATGGTCTTGAACTGCACCTATCATTGTTCACTGGAGTTCGATAATGGGGCCTAATTGCGACAATGTGACCACAGCCCAGACCATAACTGGGCCACCTCCTGCCTGAACACAACCTTGTTGACACGCAGTATCCATAGCTTCATGGGGCATACACCACACTCTCAGGTGCCTATAAGCATGATACAACTGAACTCGGAATTCATCTGACCATGCTACATGCTATCACTGTTCCATGGTCCAGTTATGATGTATGTGGGCCCAAGCCAGTCATTGAGTTCTGTGTCAAGATGTCAGCAAAGGGAAACTAGTCTGTCATTGGCTGCTGAAGCCTAAGAGGTGTATTTGTCTTTGTACAGAACTGGTAGAAATGGGTTCCTGATGCCCTACATTTAAATTGGAGGTCGTCTGACTCACAGTAGCCCATCAATTGCCCTGTACGGCTCTGCTGAGGTGACGTGACATAGGTTCATCAAACACTTGTGCTAGTCCTCTGCAGCAGTTTACTAGTATGGAAACGTTGTCTCTGCAATATTGAAGATCCACCCTAAACAATGTTGAAATAGGAAACCCATATTCTTGTGTAATCTCCAATATGCTGTGATCCATACGTCCTGCACCTATTATCATCACACCTTCAAAGCTGGTTAACACATGACATGCTGCCATGTTCATTACACACACATGTCTACACACAGACTCCCAAGGTATTGTGTCTATACTAGTACCATACACTGCATTTGGCCAAAATATTTGGGAGTCTTACAGAGCACATGTTCAAATGGATGCTAATAGTTAGGTGAGTTTCCAGTATCGCTGCTTGTCTTTTTCGTTGGCTATGTTAAAAACCAACTCAAACCATCATATCCATTCAATGCAGAGAACTATTTGAGGTAACTGAAAACGTGAACTATAAGGAACTCCTAAGGTTAATAGGCATCCACTTTATTGTTCGAACTACATACTACCAACAGATCCATTGTAGTCTGACCTTTTTGCTTTGTAATGGAATAACTCATCAAGGATATCAGCTGTATCACTTCCAACAATATGTTTATATGACTTTTTTACTTGTTTTGGTTAGGAAATTAACTCCCAGAGTTTGTCACCATATTTCATTATACATTTTAACTCTTGTTAAATCTGCCTGAACTTTAATGTTTCGATTTTCCTTTCATTCTTTCCAGTTTATCGCTCTGTCAACGTTAATCAGTGGATTCATTTTCCTATTTTGTGTTGACTGCAATCAAAATGAAGAAAGTGATTTATGAAGTGTTTTATTAAATATATTAAAGAATGCATGGTACACTAAGTTCTATGATCCATTTAAATATAATATAAATTATTTCATTGTCTTTTCCTAACTAGAGATGCAAATAGCAATTACCTGCTTTGTTTACTGTGGTGGCGCAATTTTAGTTTATGTTCCTTTGCAGATTGCAATATTTATAGTAAATATCTTTGAAGAAAATCAATGCGATATATACTATTTTAAACCCTTCTTCCAATTGAAATTTTTTCATAGCTTTTCATAATTTTTAAGGATAGATCAAGGTGTGTGCGGTGCACTTCAGTAGTTTTACTCCTTTACACAGTATGCGTGACTGCAGCCTTTGTCTTCTGTGGTTATTTACTTTTAGTGAGTTTAAATATATAAACTTTTTCGAATATTAACTTCTTAAAACTTAAATCATATTAATAATACTTGCAATGTTTTTTTAAATAGAAAAAAAATCATGCAGGATGGGATGATTCAGTTCCACTCATTGGATCAATAGTAGGGATGACTTTATTATTTCTACTACTTTTACTTTTGGTAATATAAAAGGATTGAGAAATGCAGAATATTTAATTATAGACACTCAAAGATCAAAAGACATGACACAGCTGCTTAATAAGATGGCATGGAGTTCACAAGAGGCTGTAAGATTTCTGGCAAGATGTTGGGCCATGCCACCTAGGTGAACACCCTTACATATTTTATGTGTGCAGGGACCTCTCCCAATGTCTGGGAAGAAAGCTAGGTACACAATTCATTGAAACCCTCCTAAATGCTCTTCAAACAATTTCTGCACAACCTCGGCTGGAAGATCACATCATTGTGGGGTACACAAAGTCCATGTGGGATACAAAGTCTATGGTCATCATGCAGCTCAGCTTCGCAGGATCCATTCATTAATGTCTCTAGAGGACTAACGGAACCAAACCATGTCTGTGGTCAGCAACAGCCTATCCGTGATTGGTTGGACCATACCCTTTTTTCACTCCTCATGTTTCTATGTAACAAGTTCATGAGCCCAGTTGATGTGCTGAATTCGGTGTTATTTAGTCATACAATAGTAGGTCTTCTGCTACTATAATCCATGGATGCTAAAAAATACAATACTGCTGAATATGTATCTGAAAGCGCCTACATTGAATGTGAAATGATTTCTCTTCCAGTGGCTTGTCAATTAGAATGTATAATTCTAGCCAGACTTCAATGGTCACGATTATAGAGCAGTCACAGTCGGCCACTGCGTGTGTCCATGACGAATGCTAAGGTTGTCCAGAGGGTATTCCCTGTAATTGACCACAGGACATCATTGATTGCGAAATGTTGAATTTCGAAATAATCGCGGATATCGCATGCCCATGCATCGGACACTCATTAACAAGAGGGATACAAGCAGATAAATGTGTACAACCATTTGCTATTTACATACGTAACCGACCAGTACATGTTTTCATGTGCAGATGGCAGCGGTGTTCAATTTCCATGACTTTTGACTTTTGAGTGTACTTCTGTTTTTATTTCAAACATGCAGTTTAATTTCCTTTTCTTTTCATCAGTATTATTTAAGTTTTAGCAACTGGATGTATTACATATATTTGGCAGAAAAAGAAACTCGCCAAGCTCAACAAGTTCACCAATTTTACCAAGTTCACAAAGTTCATAAACCTCACTAAACTCACTAAGTTCACCAAAACCTTGTTTCATTATTTACATTCATCAGATAAAAAACCTTTGTAGAATTTGTTTTTAAAGAGTAATAACGTAGATTCTTTTTAGCATATCTTAATGCAAAATAAAATTGCTTTGTAACTAAATCATATCTCTTTTCTTTATTTGATGCATAACTGTTTACTTTTTAAAAATATTTATGTACACTAGCCTAAAATAATGGAAAGGACAGTACACTGTTAATGGAAACGTGATATTATTTTATTTAATATTTCAATATCCACATGCTGAAATTGTATTAGATATCTTTCTGGGCAAAATTTTGCAAACAACTTCCCAGTTCTTGGGTCCATTTTTGCTGCAAGAACCATGTCATTAGTTGATTTTGGACGTTGATTCCTGGCCCTCTCTGCATGCTCCAACTTGTTGGATTGTGTTAAGATCAGAGCTCAGGGATGAATATTCAAGCCTGTCTGGCACTGCCCAGTGGAAGCTGGAAGAAGACATGTCACATTATCGTCCTGAAAGTAATAATCCTGGTTACCTAAGGATCCCAACAACTTAGGAAGCACCAGATTGACCAAAATGCCACTGTATGCTTTAGAGTGCAAATTTCTTTCAGCCTCATGCTAGGTTCTCAATCCATACGATTGAAGACACTACTACACCATGACTCCACCATCACCACCAAACTTCACAGTCAGAATGATATATTTGGATAAAAGATATTTGTCATTAACAAACTTATCATTCCATAAGATGTTTTTCCACTCATCAACAGTCCAAACACAACTGGAGTCTGACAGAATTGTTGTTTGGAGAGGTGCTTGGCTTATGTGTGGCTACAGATCCGTGAGTGCTGGAGGCATTGCAGTTCTTTATACAAATTGTTGTAATGCACACATATATCTTGTTGCTTGTTGGATCTTTTGTAGACACCTGGAGCACTACTTGCAGTTTTTATAGACCTCGCGCTTCATATAAATGGAGCGAGTCTCCTCATTAGTCTCATTCAGTGAGTTTTGGGGATCATAGGACGTGGATGTTCTGACATCTGCAGCATCCCATTTCATTATGATAAACCAGTACATGGCTGTGATAATGTTCATTGGGTTTCATATTTACTCCTTTCTCATAAAAGTTCCGTCCTTTTGGCCATTCTCTACCTATATGAAAATAGTATCCCACCAACACAATAAAAACACATCAGCTGTAGAAAAGACCACTGAGTTTCTTAATGTGCTCCTATGGTGTCGCTGCAGTGGCAGATGAATTTATTCAGTTTTGAGGGGGCAAACAGCCAAATATGAGTCGTTCCATGTTTCATCGATGTAAATAATAGGACGATTTTCTTATTTTTTTTTTTTTTCCTTCTCTTATTCTTATTTTTTTTCATATTTCTCAGATATCTACCTTTCCATGGAAACGTTTTCATTTTTTTGGAAACGCGGCCAAATATCATGTTTGCGCTACTTGATTTTAGCGCTTTTCCTTCCTTCATAACTATAGACTGATCTGCAACTACGACGACATCATATGAGCACATTAAGCAATCCAGCGGTCATCTCGTGGCGTGCGAACGATGTGGTTGACAATGCAAAAGTCAGATTTCATATAATTATAGAGGTGTCTTTTCCATTTTTGTAAGGTAATGTATATTCAGCAAGCTACTCACAAACACCAAGACAATATATTAATTCAATGATACCGACGCGAATGTTTAATAGCATACTCAGCAATATTACATTCTATAATTGTAAGACTAGTCATTATGCATAAATGATTGTATTAGAGGTGTTTACAAATGATTTGTAAGAATGACATTTACCTTTTCATGAATAGTCCCATTTCCCAAATTAGGCTTCAGTCCTTTCTATGTAGCATCCCTGAAGAGCTACCTATCGTTGCTATACTCCAAGCGTGATGTTGCAGAGTGTGTAACAAAAAATGCAAATGCTTTAATTTTGGGGATTTCAAAGTTTTAAAAGTTTCCTCTTCAAAGAAAAATTATTCAAATAATCTGGTTATAAATGTTATCTTAATTTTTGTGGCAGTACTCAACTTGCTACAATATTCAGATTTCAAATGTTAAATGCAGATATTATAAAAATGCCAGACATTTGGAGAGATACGTAATGTTAAAAAGGAACATAACCATAAAACTAAATCTGAATCTACAAATTCAAGACTTCAAAAATTCTTTTCATCAAATAAGTCATGATGAGTAGTCAGGTAATTTATTTTTATCATGCTCTATACCTGAAAGAAACCCACTTTTTCTTATAATCATTAATGTAGATTTGCAGATCTTAGAATTTCAAGTGAATTTTAGTGAGAAATTTTCTATGATTATAATTCTTTAAGAGCACCTACGTAATCTTTAAAAGCCCCTAGTTAATCTTTGAAAGTAATAGCATAATTTACTAATCCCATGTATTTAAATGTACTTTAGATTGCTCTAATCTGTTGGAAGGCCAAAATTTTTGGAAGGTTTTATAGCTAAACTGAAATAAGTTTTTAAAACTCACAGTTATAAACCCTTTGTCACCTCGAAAAAAGCAAGAAAAAGATTTTTTTAATTTTAAAGAGGTGACATCGTAGAGAAGAGAAAGATTGGAAAAACAGCGAGCGCGCTCCCACCCCCCAGAGAGAGATAGTCGGACGCGCCGTGAGACGCAAGACGGCGGGCG
>JAHWFO010049600.1:231075-262249 GCA_023313115.1 Rhysida immarginata
TTCCACGGCAGGGCCTGTCTTTCTCGTTTGCTACATTACCAGCCCATAAGAGACCTTTGCAATTTATCAACGCAGATTGTCATCGGACGAGCTTTTGATAAGCCCTTTGGAACATATCACAGTACACATGTTTGCCTTTGCTCTTAGACCTTAAGGTCCACAACTCCAGAAAATAATCAACTTCGGCTTTGTGATATTTCTAGACGGTTTTTCCTGGTTTTCCATTGGTAGGACTGATGATTACTTTTTGTAGATGACCCACTTTTCATCGCATGTAATGATTCGGTCCAACAGGTGCTCTTTGAGCGATACAATGAGGACACTATGAAAATAGTAGAAAAAATTCATATATGCTAAGCAAGGTATTTTATTCATATAAAATTAGATACATAGATGCGGGAAGGGTTGGAAACAGGTTTTTTCAACGTAGCTGCTGTTAGCTGCAATGATAGCTTCAGTAGCACAACAACATGCTCGATCGAATTAAATAGTCTTTCTCTATATCGGCCAATAACTGGCAATGGTGGTGTTGATGGAACCAATGGTATTATGGGAATGTTGATTAGGTTCCCGTTCAAGAATACTCCCATCCATTCTTATGTAGTCACAGCTTTATATGCTGGTGCAGAGTCCTGTTGAAAGACATATGCCCGGATATTGCGAACGCTATCTATCCTGGGCTTCATAACTCTTTGCAGCTCCGCAATGTAGCCAGCAGCATTAACTCGAAGGCCCTGTGGGTGGCATGATGTCTCCTTTGCTACTCATTACTCCTAAAAAATCACACTTGCAGAACCTGGTGTGGATGACAAGTGGAACATTGAGGTCTGCTGGTTCAGATTTTGGTCCTGGTTGAAATTTTTCCCATCAGATAAAACAAAGTATTCCGGATTAATTTAGATGTTTGACCTTGTTTAATAACTGCTTTGCTGGAAGCAGCTGTGTTTCTTCTGTTTTACTGATATGAATTGCTCTTTCCTCAGAACATACAACTATAACGAAGGTCCTCCTTCATCACATTGCAAATTGTGGAGATCTCGAACAATGGGTCTGTTGGACATTCCCGAGTTTACATCAATAATTTTTGCACCTGTTGTACAAATTGTGGTGTTCTCATACAGTGTGAAAGTGGTGCGTACTTTTTGCTCTTGGTTACAGGCGACACATGTCAGCTTGAGGCTTCCAACTCCTTCTGAACTTTGTTTACAATAGATCTGGCGAATACTCTACGCACCCTGTAGTACTTTGGAATCAGAGGAAGTGCAAATATTGTATAGTTATGTATTGCATCACAATATATCTACATATAGTGTTTAAACTTCCGTTGATCAATCTTTGTATATAGTTTCTTTACATACATATAAGATAAGACTGTCTAATAAACATGTCAACGTTTTGAAGAAATACAGGTTTTGAGTAGGATCTCTTCTTTAAATCGGACGTGCGCATAGTTCTTCCCCTAGCAGTATCATGTCTTCTAACAATAAAACTCCCAGTTTGTAAATGTTTGGGACATGTCTGTTATGAAACCGCTCTCTGTAAAGCTTGCTGCTTCTCTTACATTTCTCATACATCATGTGCAAATTAGCCAACATTTGTTAAACCCACCATTGATATAAATAACTCGATAACACGTGACAAGCATCACTTGATGTAACATCACCAGCCACCACTGATCAGCCAATTACAAGGATTCAAAAGGATGCGAGGCCAAAGAGATAACAAGGCCTGGAAGCGAAAAAGTCACCTGACCAACTGGGTGCTACCAACAATCCAACCTTCATTGTCTCCATCTTGGATGTTAATAATCTTTTTTTTTCTTTTTGCTGGAAACAATGAAGGTTAGATTATTGCTAGCACCCCGATGGTCAGGTGACTTTTCTACTTCTAGACCTTGTTATCTCGTTGGTCTCAGTAATTAAACTAATAAAGCTCTTACCTTACACGATTCATGTTTGACACATTAATTCTACATGCCTATATAATGTTTATGTAATAGAATTTACACTGGCTGACAAAAAAGTGAAGCACCCAGAAGAAGTGCTTGAAAGTGAATGAAGCGACATATGATGAAAGAACATGTGACCTTATTGTACAGATTACAATACGGGATGAAACAGACAATGCCACTGGCACTACAGGTGGAATGTTGGCACCCAATCTGGCCCCAATGCATGACCTTATGCGGTTCGGAATGGTGTCACGCAGCCTTTGGATCTACTCCTGAGGCAAGTCAATCCACAGTTGTTGCAGCTGTCCTTCCAGATCTCGCACGTGTTCAATGATGGAGAGGTCCGGGGATCTTGCTGGTCACGGGACGACCTCAACATGCTGTGGGCAGTCCGTAGACATGCGTGCTCTGTGTGAGCGTGCGTTATCTTGTTAGTACAACATCCCAGGGTGCTATGCCAGAAGGGGTAGGATGTGCAGACGCAGAATGTCTGTGACGTATCGCTGTGTCGTCAAAGTCTGCAGAAGCACTATTAGAGGCGACCTTAACGCATATCCGATGGCTCCTGTGTCTCTCTCCACAGTATGGGAAGGTTGTGCCCCCTGCCCTCGACGCCACCATACGCGAACACGATGGTCATCGGAGGTCATGGAGAAGCGGGACTCATCACTAAACACGATGCGACGCCATTCGTTCTATGTCCATGATTCCCGGGCAAGGCACCACTCTAAATGCAGGCGTTGGTGTTGTGTTGTTAATGGCAACCTACACATGGGGCGGTAGGACCCAAAGCCAGTGGATGCGAGTCGTCGAGACACTGTGCGGGAACTCACAGGGTGTTGTAAAGTCTCCAGTACATGGGATTTCTTAATGCTTGGAGCACTATACGACGGTCATCCCTTCGGGTGGTGTTTCTTGGTCGACCTGAATCTGCACGACGTGCATGGTTACGCTCATGTACCCACTGATTTCAACATAGGGCCACTGTGATATCTGAATGGCCCACATGGCTGGCGAGTGACGATACGACCAACCAGCCTCATGCAGCCCAAAATGTGGCCCCTGTCAAATGCTGTCAGTTGTTGGATAGGATATCTAAGGCGTCTGCGAGGCATCGCGAATGCTTTGTACAGTATAGTAATCCTCTCTGAACGTCTTGCATAACTGTCGGACTCACAGCAGTTGACTGGTAACTACTTATCAACAACATGGTGGTGACATCACGAATGCACTCTGGCTAGCATTCTAGACCTTACAGATCCTTGTGAATCTAATCGTTTACTCACACATCAACAGTGTGCATATGTACGGAAATAGGATAATATTGGACCACTCCTTCTGGGTGTTCACTTTTTTTCAGCCAGTGTATATGTTAAGTTTCTCCAACTTACGGCAAAAGTTCAAAGGGTGATTTCTTGGATTATTTTAAGAATCCTTTTCCTTTGATGATTTTCGAAGATACGAAACGATAAATGCACAGAGGAATAAGAAACAGAGGAGAAACTCCCTACAGCCGCAAGGGGAAACTTTTCTGAGATCAGTGTGACGAAAGTCAACGAATGAAATTTTCCTTAAAAACACTCCTGGCTTTGCGGTTTGTCCGTAGCCTAAAAAAAAGACAGGCCAAGTACTAAAAAGTCACATGATCAAAGTAGATCGAGTAACAATCCACTCTTCATTGTTTCCAACAAACGAAAAAAAACTGATTGTTGAAATCCAAGATGGAAACAATGAAGTTGGTTTGTTGCTCGATCTACTTTGGTCATGTGACTTTTAAGTGCCCCGGCCTGCCTTTTTCGTAGGCTACGGGCAAGTTATATATGACGTCAGATAAATACGTTCAAGGCCAGCTAGAGCAACACCACCTCTACTCAAAGCCTGAGCGCGAAAATTTCACACATTGTTACATCATCATAAAAAGTCATCTTTAATCGTATTTCTACCAATAATAAGCTCTAAATTATGACTTCGTATCATGAAGTAACAATGTGTGACGTTTCCGCGCTCAGGCTTTCTCTTTAGGTGGTGTTGGCTAGAGAGACAGGCCAACACCACCTAGACAGAAGACCTGCGCGCAGAAACGTCATACATTATTACATCACACAAAAGCGGCTATTGTTAATCGTATTTCTACCAATAATAAGCCCTAAATTTGGCCGTTTGATGATGATGTAACAAATTTTACAGTTTCTGTGCGTTGGCCTTCTGTCTAGGTGGTGTTGGACAGGCCCTGAAACTCAAGTCACCTGACCATCTTAGTCGAGCAACAATGTATCCTTAATTGTTTCCATCTTGGATTTTAATAATCAGTATTTTTTACTTGTTTGGAAACAATGAAGGTTACATTGTTGCTCTGACTAAGATGGTCAGGTGATTTTTAAGTTTCACGGCCTGTCTTTCTAGGTGGTTGCGTTGCTTAACGTTCTTTTCATCGGAATTATTTTAATAGTTTAATTCAAGTTAATTAACAACTTTGAAAACCGATTCTATGATGCAAGGTGGATTATCACAGATTAAAAGAATATATTATTGCATTACCACGATTTCTTATTGATGGTCTCTGATTAACACGAGCAACAGCGAGCTAATACGTATAAACTAGACTTCTTCACATCAGATCATGTGACAAATCATCAAGACAATTTTTCGTTTATATAAACATTTTTATATTTTTGAATACAAATTTATATGTTTTAACCACGGTCTATAGATATTCATGGTCATCGAGCACCATTGTTAAAATGAAGCTTAAGTTTCTAGCTCCCGTTAGGGCAGGAACTCGATTGAAAAGTGGCGCTGCATGTACAATCGGCCCAACCGTGACCACCGAGAGAGAAGGCCACCGCAATAAAACTGAATACATTGTTGCGTCACATAGACCGCGAATTGTTATTCGCATTTCTACCAATAATAAGCCCTGAATTTACACTATCTATGATGATGTAACAATGTATTCAGTTTCATTGCTGAGGCCTTCTCTCTCGATGGTCACGGCCCAACTCAACACCTTCTAAAGAAAAAGCCTCTGCACGGAAACCATCATACATTGTTACATCATCATATTAGTGCAAATTCAGGGTTTATTATTGGTAGATATACGAATAACAACGCCCTACTTAGATGATGTAACAATGTATGACGTCTCCATGCACAGGATTTCTCTTTATAGTCCATCCAGCCTTAGTTTGCGCGAAATGTGATGGACATGTTAATTTTTGTTACATTGTTTAATTTTTGTTGTAACAATGTCCAACAATTGAAACGGCCATCATATTTCGCGCAAACTAAGGCTGGTTGCCCAACTGCGTCTGCAGCGCTGCCCTATCGGCAGACAGAAGCTTTACTTTCATATTCAGTTTCCATCGCAGGTTGCGGTTGGCCTTAGTGCGATCTATGCGGCACCTGGCGCGATCTGTTTTCCTTAGCTTCTCGAAACAATGGAAAATGGCCGAAGCTCGATGACCATGAATATCTACAGACCGTGGTATTAATACATAAAATGCCGAGGCTAACAAGAAAGACCGGCCGGGGCACTGAAAAGTCACATGACCAAGATAGATCGAGCAACAATCTAATCTTCTGATTTGTTCACTGAACATCCGGCATTTGCGCCCTTGACAATGTAACTTTGGCAATACAATAGACTATTAATTTCTCCCATTGAAACAATGGCTGTGCACAGACATATAGATAAAAAAACTTGATTTATACAATAAAAAATATTTACCAAAAAAAAGCATCTAAACAATCTTTTTACATCGCAACAATGGAGAGAGAGAGAGAGAAAGCAACAAAAGAATCGAAAATACGGTAAAATGTTGAGCGATTTCAGTAATGGTTTCTTCTTGCTTAAATATTATAATTCAAGGCTCTTGGCGTTTTAAATTTACCAGTTCCATGAGTATATAATCTGTCATGTACTCTATAAGAGATGAATATATGAAGTTATCATCCGTAAGTAAAATAAAAGCAAACGCTTAACTAGTGTTTATATATATCAACAATCATTTATACTCATTCAGGTTAAATGAGTAATAATAAGGAATCAATACATTCAATCATAACGAATGTTCAATATGAACTGCACGAGCTCGTTGGATGCAGGACTGTCTCACAGGCTCAGTCTCCTTGGGGCCCCTAATTTGCTGGCATTCGTTATCCACTCTCTGTTGAAGATCCTCAATATCAATAACTTGAGTGGAATAAACAATAGATTTGACAGTTCCCGCACAAAATAGATAGGGTTGAAATCGGGAAATCTAGCAGGCTCTGCTATACAATTATTAAAAGAATTACGTCATGTGGCCATAATTCTTCACGGCGTTATTTATGAACATAACCTTATATAATTTTTTCCTTCTTTTTTATTTGTAGAAACCGGCTACGTATAACCAGCCTAATATTTTTGTTTCAAACTGTATAATCAACGTAGCCATGCGCGTATATCTGTTGCAAACATCTGCATGGCAATTGAATGACTTACGGGAATACACGGCCACTTAATCGACCCAGTTTGTACGAATGTACTCAATTTTTCAGAGGAATTTCGGAAGTTGCTAAGCCTCTTTGACATCCCGGATATAATTCCTTATTAGCATACGTGGCAATGTTTTAAGTTTTTGTTTTCAGTTATAATATAAGGGTTATTCATTAAATAACTGGCCAAAGAAAAGATAATGGAATACGGGTAACTTATTGCTAGAAGTACTTATTCACTTTATTCAGATATTTAAACCAAACAGTAGATCTATACGATTCAGCAAGTCATTTCCTTGTGACTCTTATCGTGTCAGATGCTCCAATGAGGAGCCCATAAAGAGTTTAGTCTGTTCCTCGTTGAGAACTCTTGATACCCAGTGGGTACGGTTTTCAGAAATTCAGGAGTTTGTGCACGTTTACGCTCAAACCCAAGCTCAGCTGTAATTTGAGGATTCGTTATTCGTCTGCTTACCAAGTGGCTGTATCCAATGGAAGTCCAGACCGTTGTTCGTCTTGAATGGATATTTGTCCTTTCCGAAATTTCTTTGCCTATTCCTTAAGTTGTGAACGTTATATGTGTATGGACCGTACGCCTGTACCCCGATGAATAGCAAAGACATTCATTTGTACAATTAGGAACTGGAGTGGGCGTCGTCGCTGAATTGCCGACGCTTCCATTGTCAAAGAGTTATACGCAAACAACTGACAATGGTTACAGGATGAAATCAGCTTGTTTTGCATATTCAACAAGGAGATATCCTTTCCACAGCCGTGTCGCTTGGCTGATTATTCACTTACTGACCTTATTATATCAATTCTATTATTACCTTAATTCCAGATCCTGCTTCGTTTCTTAGCGCATATTAAATGAAACCACAGACAGAGTCGCCAGTTTATAAAGAATATGCTGCCAATAAGCAGATTTTGTTTTTGTTTTAACCTGAGCGTAGGACTGACAGTCTCAGCGTGTTTAATGGTGGTAAGATGATTTTCAACAAGTTTATTAATATTGTCACTTAAGTTTACACAGAATATATCTGACTATACAGAATGCGCTAAATCAACTTACACTGTTCGGAGGAAAGTGTTAATTAATTTTCAAGTTTTAAAGTTGCTTGGCAAATGTATGAACTTACTAGAGACATTAAAGAGATTCTTAGCGTCTGTAAGTTAAGAATTGCTTTCAAAAATGGGGATACCTTAAAGTATCAGGTAACCAAAAAGTTCTGAAATATTTTATAAGCAGAAAATGGCTCTAATCTGCTCCCACCTGTATTAATATAGGTGAAATAAGATTTACTATTTTACCTGAAAGAAATTTTACTGTTATCGTCTTTCTGGTCCTCTTTTAACAGGTACCGTATTAACTGGAAAAAATGGCAAACCACAGTAACGTGAGCCTGCACGATATGTATCATGCCAAGTTTATCGGAAAGCGAAACTGAAACTAGTTTCCACGCGTATTTTTCCCTTGAAGTAAAAAGTTTTCGAACTCTAGAAGAAAGACCGGCCCAGGTACAAATAGTCACTTGACCCTCGGGTCTGAGCAACAACCCAACTTCTTTGTCTCCATCTTAGATTTAATAACCAGTGTTTTTTTCATATGCTGGAAACTATGAAGATTGGATCGTTGTTCAGATCGTGATGGCCAGGCGACCTTTAAGTACCGCGGTCTGTCTTTTTCGTCGGCTAGGTTACAAAGTCAGCTCGAACAATCACACCATAGTGGTTTGAACTAAGCGCATAGTGGTTTTGAGGTAACTGAATTATTGGGTTAGTATGGTTAGTATGGGTCGACTTTATTGTTCGAACTATGTACTACATACTAACTGATCATTTCCATTGTTTCCGTTGTATTCTGGCCATGTTGCCTTTGTAGTGAAATAGCTCATCAACCAAGCACTTCCGACAATATAAGACTTTTATTCTTTTACTTGTTTTGATTTAGGGAATCAGCTCCCTTAGTTTGTCGCCCTGTTTCATTACACATTTTAACTGATACCATACTTGCCTGAACTTTAATGTTTCGATTTTCCCTTCATTCTTTCCAGTTTACCGCCGTAACAACTTTAATCTGTGGATTTATTTTCCTATTTTGTGCTGACTGCAATCAAAACGAAGAAAGTGATTTATGAAGTGTTTGTTGTAAATACATATTAAAGAATTCATGGTACACTACGTGCTATAATTCATTTAAATATAATACAAATTCTTTCACTGTCTTTTCCTAACTAGAAAAGCAAATAGCAATTATCTGCTTTTTTTACTGTGTTGGTGCAATTTCCGTGTATGTTCCTGTGCAGATTGCAGTATTTAAAGTAATTATCTTTGAAAGAAGGTAATACGATATACTCTTACAAACCATTCTTCTAATTGAAAATCGTTCATAGCCTCTCATAATTTTTAAGGAAACATCAAAATACGTGAGGTTTGCTTCAATCTTTCACCTTCTTTACACAGTCTGCGCGACTGCAATCGTTGTCTACTGTGGCTATTTACTTTTAGTGAGTTTAAGCAAATTAAGGTTTTCGAATATTAACTTCTTAAAACTTAAATCATATTAATTATACTTGCAATGTTTTTTAAACAGAAAAAGAAGCATACAGGATGGGACGATTCAGTTGCAATCATTGGATCAATCGTCGGCGTAGCTTTACTTCTTCTATTACTTTTATTTTCGGTAACATAAAAGGATTAAACATGGAACTCTTATTTATATGCACTGAAATTCCCAAAGTCATGGCATAGCTTCTCAGTAATGTGGCATTCAGTTGACAAGGCGCTTTATGATATCTGGCTAGATGTTGGGCCACAGATATCTAGGTGACGGACCTTCGCTGCGAAGGGGTCCTCCTATACGTCTTGAGACGTTTGAAGTCTCCTGAATGCTCCTGAAATCAGTTTTGTATAAATCTCGGCTAGAAGAACCGAGGTACATTAAGTCCATAATCACCGCGTAACTGAACAACCCGGGAATCTTCACTGATGTGTCGAGGAGGACCAACGGAGCCAAACCATGTCTGGCAAAACCACCCCATACCAGTAGGAACCAACATGAGTCCATCAGCTGTGTATAACTGGAAGCGTGATTCGTCGGACCACACAACCCTTTACAGTCCTCCAAGGTCTATGTAACAAGGTCGCATCTACCTGCTAGATATGGACCTGGAAGCACCTGCATTATAAGTGGCTTGTCGGTTAGAACGGACAATTTCAGCCAAACGCGGATATTAAGCCACTGTGTGTGCCCATGGTAGTTGGAAATTCCTCCAGAACATATTCCCTGTGCAAAACAGGACATCACGGATCGCGAAATGTGAACTCTTGAACAACTTCGGATTTGGGATCGAGCACCCACTATCATGCCACTTTCGAAGTTCGAACTACAGCCCATATTTTCATGGTGTAGATAACAGCGGTGTTTAATTTACATACAGCCATGCCATGACTTTTGAGTGTTTTTATTTCAGATATGCACTTTTAATTTTTTTTATTTATCAGTATTATTTAGGTTTTAGCAACTGGATGTATTACATGTCTTTGACAGAAAAAGAAGCTAACGAAGTTCACCAAGTTCACTCAGGTCATCTATATCAACAGATTCACCAAGCTCAAGCTCGCGAAGCTTTTCTAGCTCACCAAGCTCACCAATATCTCAAATCTCAACAAGCTCACCAATCTCACAAAGCTGACCAACCTCACCGAAGTGAAAGTTTTGTGTCCTGATTTCCATACATTGGAAAAAAATTCTTTGCGAAAATTTTAGCGAATCATAATGTAAAATAAAATAGGTTTGTAAGTAATTCATGCATAACAGTTTCTTTTTTTAAAAATATTTATGTACAGTACCCTAGAATAATAGAACGGACAGTATACTAATAACAGAAAAGTGATATTTTTTATAACACTTTGTACAATTTCCGCGTGGTATTACAGAGTTTGAGTCAAAACTAGTGGCCGATCACCGTGCAAATTTTTAAATGGGTACCAGACAGGAACCACTCATTGCTAATCTTCAAAGAGTCCATCATGCTCGATGGTCTTCATCCAACGATCATCCAGTTGGCGGATGCCCTCGCGAAACCATTCCTCCGGTTTCTGGGCGAAAAAATCACGCACGGAGTCTTCAAGCTCACCAGGAAGTGCGCCATGGACCGGAAAAGATGGTAGTCGGAAGGTGCCAGGTCGGGGCTGTATGCTGGATGTGGTCATTCCGGGGGTTTTCCAGCAGTTGACGACACACCTTCACCCGTTGTTGTGCTTGCGCGGACGTCAGCTTGTGGGGCACTACTCGGCAGCTCCTGTTGACCTTTCCCATGGCGTGCAGATATCGAACCACACTCGACTGAGATGTCCCGAAATCCGCCGCTAGTCCACGAGTGGTGCTGCCTGGGTTGGCTTCCACTTGTTGCCGTAAGGCTGCGTCATCCACTTCTTTGGGTCTTCCGCTTCTTGGCGCATCTTCCAGGCCCTTGTCTCCAGATGAAAAGCGGGAGAACCACCATCGTGCTGTCACTCACCCTGACCTTCCACGCTGCAAATTTCGGCGGCTGCTGCTCGCACACGGGTCCCCTTTTTCCAATAGTGACGAAGGAGCCCGCGTATCACCAATTTTTCTGTCATATTTTTACACTACTGACGCAGGTAGCACTCAAATTCTATGGCATTCAAATTCGTACTGACGTTTCTTCCTACTCTTTTCTCTTAATAAACTGCGATATACCTTTGTAGTAAATGGTCTTCGCCCAGAATTCGTCAAACTCTAAACCCCCTCTCGAGTCGGCCACTACTTTTAGCTCTTCTTCTGTGCATACTTTTTACAAGACTGCCATAAACAGCTTGATACTTAGGTCCATTCTGCTGCAAGAATCTAACTACGTCAGCACTGGATTTCGGACGTGGCTCCCTGGCCAGCAATGAACGCTCCAACAAGTTTCATTGTGTTAGATCAGAGGTCTCTGCAGGCAATGGAAGGGATGCTGACCTGTGTGGTGTAACCGACGATAACAGATTTATCGCCCTGAAAAAAAATCCTCATAACCAAAAATCCTCATAGCGTAGGAAGCACCTGATTGCCCAAAACAACGGTTGAAGGCTTCGGAGTTTCAAATTTCTTTCAGCCACATGCTAGGATCCCAAGCCATACCACTGACTCCACCACCACCTTTACGGTCGGAACGATAGACTCGGATTAAAGACGCTCCCCAGATATTAGTCATAACTAAACACGTAACTCCACAAGGTTACTTTCCACTCTTCGACACCCTAAACACTACTGGAGTTTGATAGTCTCATTATTTGGAGAAGTGCTTGGGTTATGTGTGGTTACAGATTCGTTAATGCCGAAAACATGCAGTTCCTTCCACATAGTGTTTCCTGTTCCTTGTTGGAACTCCTTGTTGATGCAGGAGTGATTTAGGAACCTCGCGCTTCAACACCCATTAGGTATTTTCAGTGAGTTTGAAGATCATCCGACGCAGAATGTGCATGTTCCGATGCCTGTAAGCGTTCCATTTCTTCACGATATCACCATTACTTGAACGCCAATGTAATTCAGGCTTATTACTCCTTTCTCATCAAAGTCACTAAGTTCTTTCCGTTTGGCCATTGTCTACCTACACAAAAACGGTATCTTACCAACACTATAAATTCACTCCAGCTGTTGATGTGCGAGTATGGGTTCCAACGCGCAAGTCTGATAATATGTAAATTAGGAGGTGTCCATTTCATCATTTTAAGATAGTGTACATTCGGCAAGCTTCTCACAAACATGAAGACAATATATTAAATAACGATGCAGACGCGAATGTTTAATAATATACTAAACAATATTACATTCTATAATTGCTAGATTAGTTAATATGAATAAATGATTGTATTAGGAGTGTTTACAAATGATGTAGGCTAACGACATTTTCAGCTCCCAGATTAGACTTCAGCTGTTTCTATGTATTCTGCCTGAGGAGCTATCCATCGCTGCTGAGATTATAAAGCTTCCAGGATGTTATGCCTCAGGTTGCGCAAAAAAATGCAAGTGCTTTATGTAATTCTGCAGATTTCAAAGTTTTCAAGGTTTACTCTTCAGAGCAAAATTCTTCAAAGGCTCCAGTCATGAATGTTACTTGTTATCTTTGCGGTCGTACTCTGATACAGTAGCAGATTATGAATGTCAACTGTAGATAGTATAAAAAAGCTGGACATTTGTAGAGGGTATGTAACGCGAAAAAAGAAACAAAACCAAAAAAAAAACTAACTCTGAATCTTCAATTTCAAGACTCATTACTTTTATCAAAAAAGTCGGTTTGTATACCAGCTATGTAGAGTCAATGCCACGTATACTGCCATTGTATTGAAAGCAAAAGGTGACCCAACGAAGTTCTCATAATAATCTGGCGAATCAGTATATACAGGGTGTAACAATGAGATTGGGAGAGAGGTTTTAAGACCCACCCTCTATCTCTTTGTCTTTATCGATAGAGTTGGGTTCAAAACTTGAAAAGTTCCACACTTTCAGTGCCTCTATCTCCTATACGATTGGATCAATTGAAAAATCACCAAGAAAAAAAGTGTACAATCTGGAAGTACCATTAAAAATAGGGGTTCCTATTTAAGATTTCAAAGTTTCCCCCTCTCCCATCCTCAGGGGCAGATTTTCTACTATCCCGAACCG
This sequence comes from Rhysida immarginata, assembly GCA_023313115.1. Taxonomy (NCBI): domain Eukaryota; kingdom Metazoa; phylum Arthropoda; class Chilopoda; order Scolopendromorpha; family Scolopendridae; genus Rhysida; species Rhysida immarginata. The sequence goes on from JAHWFO010049600.1 coordinate 244,176, forward strand.
TTTGTTACACCGGGTTGGATATGTGCCGAATCAAAAGTAACATCGAATTGCAAATCACCAAGGATTCAGTTCAGTTCAGGGTTCAGCCTGCGTCTCCCTGATTTAGCAGCCAGGGATAAAACAAGACAGCATTTTGATCAATACACTCCCTTTGCAGTGGTTACATTCACCATAAGAAGTGCAAATTCAGGGGTTATTATTGGTAGATATACGAATTACAATGCCCTACTTAGATGATGCGACAATGTATGACTTTCCGTGCACAGGCTTCTGTTTAGGTGTTGCCTCTACAATGTAACTTTAGCAATAATAAGAACTTCTCCCATTGAAACAATGGTTATGCACAAACCATGTAGATAGAAAAAAAATATTTACCAAAAAAAAAACCCATCTCAGAGGAATGTTTTTTATCTCAACAATGGAAAATACGCTAAATTGTTGAGCGATTTCTGTAATGGTTTCTTCTTGCTTAAGAAATATATATATGAAGGCTCTTGATGTTTTTAATTTACCAGTTCCGTGAGTAAATATTCTATCATCAACTCTAGTAGAATATATGAAGTCTCCATATTGTCCTGCAGTAAGTAGAATAAAATTACTTAAAAACTTAACTAATACTTAGACTAATAATAATTTACTTTCAGTCGGTTTGAGTAATAATAAGGAATGAAGTAATTACGGCCTACATATTAAACGCAGCAATGAGCGTATATCTCGATTTCTCTTGCAAATATCTGCATGGAAATACAAAGGCACTCAATCGACCCAATTTGTACACTTGTAGTGCAAAGAATAGTGTGATATGCAAAGCTGCTTGATCTGATATTTCGAAAGAGGACGGGATCAGAACAGAAATTGGGTGAGAGGAAGAAAATCATGGTTGATACTTCAATGCTTCAGAGGAATTTCGAGATGACCAGACCTTTTTGATATCCCTAACGCAATTTATTGTTAGCAAATGTGAAATTGTTTTAAGATTATTTTTGGTTATAAGGGTTGTTCAATAAATAACCAGCCCAAAACAAGATACTGGAATAATCAGATGTTTGTCTTTCCCGAAATTTCTTTATCCATTTCTTAAGTTGAATAAGGCGAAATGCGTAAGGATCGTACATCCCTGATGAATAGGTCGTTGCTGAATTGCGCACACTTCCACTATCAAAGAGGTATACGCAAACAACTCACAGTGGCTGCAGGAGGAAATTGGACTGTTTTGTATACTCATCAGGAAATATCCTTTCCAGGGGCTTGTCGATTGGCTGATTATTTACTTAACGGTCCTAATATGTAAATTCTATGGTTATCTTGTTTCCAATTTTGCTTCATTTTTTTAGATCATATAAAATGAAACCACAGACATAGAGTCGCCGGTTTGCAAGAAATATGCCGCCAGTGAAAGTATTTTGCTTTTGTTTTAACCTGAGCGTAGCAGTTACAGCCTCAGCGTGTTTAATGTTGGTAAGATGATATTCAACTAGCTTATTAGTATTAGTCACTTAGTTTATACAAAATACCCCACTACACAGAATGCGCTAAATCAACTTACACTGTTCGGAGAAAAGTATTAATTAATTTTCAAGTTTTAAAATCAAACGAAAGAGTACAAGACAAAATCACTTGAAATTATCTTGGCAAAAGCTTTTTAAGAGCAGAAAAGATATCACGAATCTAACTAAATAAACAATTGTCCCTAATTAACATTGATTTCGACATATGAACTTAATTGAGACCTTAATTGCTTCAAAAATGGGGATACTTTAAAGTATAGGTAAACCAAAAGGTTCAGTCGATTTCCGATGTGGTTCGTTCATAATTTTTGCATACTTTTTTGCATTGGATAGCTCGCACATGATAGCTCTCTGAGGAGCTTCTCAGTGTTGGATTTGCTGATTGATTACTACAAGGTAGGTTAATATCTGTGAAAAGTACCATTACATTCGGATGTGTTTGTTATACGAATTTTGATGCATGCCGTATTTTATGCATTGCGTTAGGAGAAGAAGCAGTAACATACCATACAGCATAAAAGTGGTTCCAAAAATTCCGTTCCTGTAACAAACGATTTGGACCCCACGATTTGGTAGACATCAGCTGGTATTGTGCACTACGAGTTTCCTTCCACAAGGTTAAACCAATACGGCAACTTGTATGTGTGATGGCTTCCTTGCGACGCAAACAGCAAGCAAATACTCACAAGAACTGGTGAACATGAAAAAGGTGCGTTTTTCACAAGGCAAGGCTAGACCACATAGGTGAAGTGAGCCATAATTCAATTGCCGATTTAGAATGGGAACTGTTTCCTCATTCTCCAGATATTTCACCGAGCTATTATTACTTGATCCATGCTATGGATATTCACATATGAAAGAGACATCTTCACCGTGGGAACAACATAGATTGGCCGATATCGTTCGCCGGGCGTTTGCCATACCCAAACCTGTCCATCCGATTGCCAAAATGGTGTACCGGGACTCATCACTCCATTCAACCATTCGCCATTGATGCAGAGTCCAATGTCGTCGCTCTTTGAACCATTGCAACCTCCTCGCTGCGTTGCTGGTGCTGATGTGAGGTTTGATGAAAGCTCTTTTCTTTGAGACATTCTTACAGCATTCACGCAAGCATCATCTCATAATACCAAACTCTGTTATTTAGTGCTGGGAGAATGCCAACAGTGAAGTTGCAAAGGAATATCCCATTTTCATGCAAATCAGGGTTGTCCCATGACTTTTGATAGGGTAGTGTAGATTTTAACTGTTCAACCGTCTGTTGGCTTAGCCAGGATTTATGTTGGCGGGAGGAGGCAATTACATCCATGGTTCATATAAACATATGACTGGAAGTGCTTGGTTGTTGAGTTATTTCACTAAAAAGACACAAAGCCAGACTACAGTTCCTAAAGCTTCCAGACCTTATTGAGAATGTTCTCCGGGACGTTAGAGAAAGAATGTGGTTATGCATGATGGTGCTCCCGCACATTTCAGCCACAATGTTTGGGAGACGCTCACTAATATCTTCCACACCCGATGGATAGCACTAATTCCCTGGCTTGCTGGACTTCTATCTGTGGGAAGAGCTCAAAGCCAGAGCTCAAAGAGTGTGCAAGACCAGTGCAAATATGGAGATCTGCGTCAAGGTTATTGAAGACGCCGGTGAAGCCTTAAGGCGGAGACACACATGCACGGTTTACTTCCGACTAGCTGTCGCATGCGACTAGTTTTTCAAACTTCAGCTCTGTCCGACTTTCACGCGACTTGTCGTTCACGATAACCAATCAGGTTGCGAGAGTATACACGATTAGCATCATGGGAAGCATCCACACGATTAGCATCACGGGAAGCATCCACACGATTTAGCATCACGATTAAAAATTAACTTTGTTGGATTAATAATAAATTGTATTTTTGACGCGTAATCGAATCCATTTTGGCGGAAATGAATACAGTTTCCTGTGTGACTGCAGCGCTATCACGGACACAATTTGAGTTAAAATGCTTGTCGGTTGAAAGTCGTGCGCGCGGAAGTTGGAAATGTGTGTTTTGCTAGTCGCATGCACTCTGGTGTCGCTTCAAGTCGGATGAAAACCGTGCGCTTCAAAGTCGGATATGTGTGTTGGCACCTTCACGCAACCTTTATGGAGGTCTGTGAAAGGGTGAGACAGTTCATGATCCGTTGACGCGGGCGGAAGACATTTCGAACAGGTTTTTGGGGTTACCACTTTCAGGTAAAGTTGCTGCCAGCTGACCTTGCGAATTGGTTCTACAATTGGAAATGGTAAAGGCAAGGAAACTGCAGTTAAATTTGAGGTCACATTTGAAAAACGATCTCGAACAATCACAGCCATTCCAAGCAGAGAACTAATTTATTATTGTTTGTTCTAAGGAAGTTTTATGCGCAGAATAAATTTGACCTAACTTATTAATTGTGTTCTAAGGAATTCCTAAACTGGTAGACGTCGACTTTATTGCTCGAGCGAAACACAACCAGTATATACTGTTCATTTCTATTCTTTCCATGGCAGTTAGGCTATTTCATATTAGTTTTGTATAATAAATATATAATTTTAAAATTATATCAAACATGCCTGACATTTAAACTTTCAGTTTCCCTTAATAAATATTGAATACTGCCATATTCATTCTTTCCAGTTCACCATTATAACAACTTTAGTCTGTGGATTTATTTTCATATTTTGTGTTGACTGCAAGCAAAATGAAGAAAGTGATTTATGAAGTGTTTGTTGTAAATATATATTAAAGAATGCATGTTATGCTAAAATATACGATACATTAAAAATATAATACAAATTATTTCACTGCCTTTTCCTAACTAGACTTGGCAGTAGGAATTATCTGCTTTCTTTTCTGTGCTGGTGCAATTTTCGTTTATATTCCTGTGCAGATTGCAGTATTTAAAGTAAATATCTCTGAAGAATTGTGATATTCTCTTATAAATTCTTTTTCTAATTGAAATTCGCTCATAATTTTTCAGGTAAGATCAAATTACGTAAAGTTGGGGTCAATCCTTCTTCTTGTTTACACATTATGCGCCACTGCAATCGTTGTCTACTGCGGTTATTTACTTTTAGTAAGTTTCAATATATTATTTTGTTGAGTATTAACTTTTTAAGCTTAAATTATATATATTATCACTTGCAATGTCTTTTATAAATAGTTAAAGAAGCGTGAAGGATGGGACGAAACGTATATAATCGTTGGGTCAGTCCTCGGTGTGGGTTTACTTTTAATCCTCATTTTATTTTCGGTAACATAAAAGAATTAAATGCGGAGATCTTGCTTATGTACATTCAAAAACCAAAAGCCATGGGATAACTGATCATTAATGTGGCATCGACTTCACAAGAGGCTGAAATTCTTCTGGCAAAATGTTGAGCCATGCCATCTGGATTGACACCCACAGGTCCCTACTATTAGTATGTGATGGATCTTGGGTACGCCGGGATCTCTCTGTATGTCTGGAAAGTAAATTGGCCATACCATTCGTTGGTACTCTCCTGAATGCTCATCAATCAAATTCAGCACAACTTGTGCCGAAACGTCCCATCATTGTGGGGGGGTACACAAAATCCATGAAGGGGTGTAAATGGTCACAAAGCAGTTCAAAATCGCAAGAACTGTTTCAAGGATGCAAACCATGCTAAGCAAACCACCCCACACCTGCATGGAACCAAAAACAGACTACACGGTGCATTGTTGACTTCATATAACTGGACCCTTAATTCGTCGGACCACATAACGCGTTTCCAGTTTCAAAAGGTCTATGCTTACACAGCGCCCAGTTGATGCAGTGTCTGCTGGTATTTACAGCCGTACTCCAGTGGATCTTCTGCTACCATAACACACGGTTGCTAAAGCACAGCGCACAGAACCGCCTGACGTGGATATGTAATCACGTATATTAAATATAATGAACAATTCCAGCCTCTGCATTCGTCCTTGGTGAGTGGTAATGCCTTACTGTAAACATGGGAAGCCGTTGATCGCCTAATGTTATCTTATCTTGTACAGAGGGTAGATGATCCAGAACGAGAGTCTGCGGCATTTACTCCTTTGAGGGAGTTTTGCTCCATTTCAGAACTAACGGCTGCTACGAGATGACAGTAGCCGGGACCGGCGGAGGAACAAACCAGTGTCTGTCACAAACTGCTGGGCATCCAGCACTCAAATAGCTGTCCCACCAGGCATTGGTCCCCAAGCCACTGGTTGTTACCCAGCCAGCAGCTAGCTGCACCTGGAATTGCTAAACTCCATCGATCGGCAAGCTGAACGACGAGAAAACTAGGCCAGGCCACCCCCATTGTCGAATGTGAATTCCTGAACAACTTCGGAAATGGTCTCGGATAGCCACGCTCGAACTTTGTTAATTTTTATGGCTTTACCATGATAGGATACAAGTACAGGGTTGTGCATAACCTTGTGCTAGGGGTCTGGAAAATAAACAAAACTAAGTGGAATGTTCTGCGGTTGATAATCAAAAAGTACTTTTATTTCTGCTTTTATCACATCAATATTTAGTGTGGCCACCACCTGCTTCTCGAACAGCACGCATCCGTTTCGGGTAGGAGCGGAGGAGTGTCTCAAACAGAGCAGTATCGTACTCCATGTCCTTCAGCACAGATGTCAGGTGTCCAATTAGAAGGTCTCGAGAATACCGATTTCCACCACGTTCTTGAATCATTAAAGATTCCACTGCGTCTTTTAACACGGCTCCAAAATGTTCAGTAACGTTTAGGTCAGGGGATGCACCGGGCCATTCGTTTGATGAGAAGAAATCGATAGCACTTTCTCTTAGGATTTGCTGTGTTGCATTAGCCTTAAAGCAAGGTGCCTTATCGTACAAAACACAAACTTCATGCGGGTCGATAGTGTTGTTTGGATCTCGAAGAAACGGAAAAACATCATTTGTTAGCAAATTCCGAAAATAATCACCATTCCATAACTCACCCTGCTCCTTGAATCTCCACATCATTCGCTTGGCGGTGAAACACACGAAGATGCCAATGCAGTCAGGCTTCTTGGACAGCTCTTGATAGTGTTCATCGTCAGAAATATCTGTAATCGATAAGCTCCAGACCCTATCGTTTTGGTAATTCGGACGTCTCATAGTCCACACAAAGAACTCGTTGCTCGGGGCAAGGTGCATGAAGTCGTCTTCCACCCAATCCCGCAGGTAGTCGCAAAACCAGAGCCGGTCTTCGATGTTTAATACGGTCTTCATCGGTTTCGGAATAACATGGAATGGCTTGATGTTTGCACGCTGACTATGTCTTTGAACGGTTGAACGAGAAATTGTTTTTCCACGCTTGGCTTTAATTTCTTGTGCAACGTTGACACAGCTGCGACGTCTTTTGCCACTGTTATTAGCAATGATGTTTTTGCTTTCCTGTGATAATTTCTCGGGCCTACCCTCAGCAAATTCGGCATGGCAGTTATCATAACCTTTCTTCCAATTGTCCGTCACCCATCTATCGGATCGGTTTAACTTGTTCGCAACCCATTTGCGATAAATAAAAGACGCACCTGCTTCCTTTGCCTCTCGATATGCATTTGCACGAACTCTATCCATGAAACGCTGCTCTTCACTGTCATTTATTAAACCAGCCATATTTGTTTGATACCAATAGACGCACAGTGAACTACTCTCTGCCGAAGCGTTATAAGAGTGTGCTACAACGCTGCGGTTTAAGTCGCAGCCCCCTAGCAAAAGGTTATGCACAACCCCATAGATAGTGTGCATGGGAGCAACCATATGCTGTTTGGGATTATTCCATGTCGTCATGTTCAACTTGCACAGAGCAATCTCATAACGTTTGACTTTTGAGTGTACTTCTGTGTTTTCACTTTAGATATAGCACTTAATTTCGTTTTCTTTTATTAATCAGTATTATTTAGTATTTTGCGACTGGATGTATTACATGCATTTGGCAGAAAAAGCAGCTCGCCAAGCCCACCGTGCTCAAGAAGCTCACCACACTAATGAAGCTCACCACACTAATGAAGCTCATCAAACTCGCCAAGCTCACCAAGCTCACCACACTAATGAAGCTCATCAAACTCGCCAAGCTCACCAAGCTCACCAATCTTACCAAGATGAAATCCTTGTTTCCTGATTTCCATTCATCGGAAATAAAAATTCTTTGCGGAATTTCTTCTGTAGAGAAATGCGAGATCTTTTTAGCGAATCATAATCTAAAAGAATTCTTTGTAACTAATTTATATTCCTGTTTTCATTTTATGCATAATGGCATTTTATATTTTAAAATATTGATGTACATTATTTATTTATTTATTTATTTATCACAATAAATTAGTAATAATTATAATAACTAGACTTCGTATTTATATGCACTAAAAAGTGAACCAAAAATTTAATTTCACTCGTTGCTTCCATTACCATACTTTTATCAAACTGGACGATAAATACGAAAAAATTATTAAATTATTACTAAATTAAACCATAGCAAAAATTAAAATTTATTGACCTGAGCAATCAATATTTTCCCAAAATTCTCTACAGAAATATTTAGCTTACTGTCCGCTAGTGTATTTTTTAAGTTGGGGAAAGATCTAACAACTGAGATCTGGTGACAGTGACTGGTAAATATTTGAGGACAGCCACCTCATTGGAAAATTGAACCCAATTAGATGTCTCTCCTTCTAGAATCTTGAAATTTCCTCTGACGTTTCCCACGCTGGGCACCTCTTGAATACGGCAACCAATCAAATTTTACGTCAATGAAAATGTCATCAAAATCCTTCGAATTGGGCGAGATCAGAACGCCAGTTTGACGGCAGGATTCCGTTATAGTGTGAATCCAGCCTTATTGTTTTACGACTGAGCACTGCACCCGAAGATCCGACAAAGGCCAGCAACTCCTAGGCCTGCGAATTGAAACGTCATACAATATTACATCGACACCACGGTCTTTCTTTCTTTCTTTCTTTCTTTCTTTCTTTCTTCACAGCCTTCGTCTCACATGGGTGGAGACCAGCTGATTAGTTTTAGCAAAGGTTCGCATAAAGATTAATCACAGGAGGAAGTTTCAGGGCATATGATCAATGGGCTTTAAGGGGCCTTGAATCCTTGTAAGGAGATCAGTATCTTCAAGGAAGGCGAAGAGTAGGAAGCTAATGGTGCGCTTGGTCTTCTGATGCAGAGGGGAAGCAAGGAGAATATTTTGAAGGGGCTATGTTGCAGCGAGCTAAACCAGATAGCAGCACGGCCCTCTGGCGGCGAAAGAAAGGACATTTTAGGAGAGCGTGCTCGACTGTTTCCGGCAATCCACATTTGCATAGCGCCGAGTCCAATATATGGAGCTTATGACAAAAGTGATTTAGAGGTAGATGACCAGTTCGCAGCCGGAATAAAGTTGATCTTTGAAGATGTGAGAGCCATCTGGGGGCAGAAGTGTTAGCGCCACCGATCACCGGAATTAAATTCTTATAATGGTCTGTGCACAGCACGGTCTATAGATATTCATGGTCATCGAGCTCCATTATTACAATGAAGCTAAATTTTCTAGCTCCCGGTAGGGCGGGAACTCTATTTAAAAGTGGCGCTGCATGTACAATCTGCCCAACTGCGCCTGCAGTGCCACCCTATCGGCAGACAGAAACTTTACTTTCGTATTCAGTTTCAATGAAAATCTCTATGGCAGGTTGCGGTTGGGAATAGTGCGATCTATGGGGCACCTGGCGCGATCTGTTTTCCTTAGCTTCTCGAAACAATGGAAAATGGCCGAAGCTCGATGACCATGAATATCTATAGTCCGTGCTTTTCAGTAAATACAGCAATCCAATTGTTGGACTAAAACAACGCTGTGCACAGACCAGGGGATTAAAAGACTATGATAATGATAAGAAGTCATAATTTAGGGTTTATTATTGGCAGAAATACGATTAACAAATTTTCAGTGCCCAGACTTTCTTTTTAGGAATACCCCCTAGAGAGAAGGCCTGCAGACAAAAGACTTTCTCGTTGGCTTCGCAGAGGGCAAGGTTCAGGGCTTAATATTGGATTTCTACCAACAATTAAGGATTCCACCAATAATAAGCCCTAAATCTCGCCCTCTGATGATGATGTAACATTGATGTTTCACGTAGCCCACAAGAAAGACAGGCCCTAGAGCGGAAAAGTCACCTGATCATCTTAGTCCGTATAACAATGTAACCTTCATTGTTTCCAACTTGGATTTCAATAATCAACAATTTTTCGTTTGTTGGAAACAATGAAGATTACATTGTTCCTCGGACTAAGATGGTCAGGTGACTTTTCCGCGCCAGGGCCTGTCTTTCACGTGGGCTACGGACGTTTCAGTGAACAGGCCTTCTATTTAGGTGGCGTTGCTAAATCCAGCACCTCTTAGAAAGAAAGCCTGTGCACTGAAAATACATACACTGTTACATGATCATAAGAAGTCATAATTTAAGGCTTAATATTTGTAGAAATCACGGTCTATAGATATTCAGGTCATCGAGCTTCGGCCATTTTCCATTGTTTCGAGAAGCTAAGGACAACAGACCGCGCCAGGTGCCGCGTAGATCTCACTAAAGCCGACCGCAACCTGCGATAGAGATTTTCATTGAAACTGAATATGAAAGTAGAGTTTCCATCTGCCAATAGGGCGGCGTTGCAGGCGCAGTTGGGCCACTTGTACATGCAGCGCCACTTTTCAATAGAGTTCCCACCCTACCGGGAGCTAGAAACTTTAGCTTCATTTTAACAATGGAGCTCGATTACCATGAATATCTATAGACCGTGGTAGAAATACGATTAACAATGCATTTTTATGATGACATAACAACTTATGAATTTTGAGTGCACAGGCTTTCTTTTTAAGAGGTGTTGCTAAATCTCGCCCTCTGATGATGCAACAATGCATGACATTTCAGTGAAGAGTCCTTTTTAGGCAGTATTGGTAGAAATAAGATTAACAATGCCTTTTTATGATGTAACAATGTATAAAGCTTCAGTGCACAGGCTTTCTTTCTAGGAGGTGTTGCAAAAGCTGACTATGGCTGAACAATTGAAAGAGCTAACTATACAAACGTGTATCTTTCTACAATGCAAAAAAAAGGATTACAAAGAGAAAGACGACAATTTGTAGGCGATTGTTGACTAGAACGATTCCTGTAAGAGGAAAAGTCCTAATGGCCTTACTTTATGAAATGCAGCCTGAAATTAATTGATCGCTGTGTAGAGATTAAGCTACGTCAATAAGTAGAATACGAAGACCATCAAGCCTTTCTGCGTTCATTTTATTTTAACAAAATCAAAAGGAGGCTATATATCGAGCATCGTTGTTTTAAAAAAAGAGCATTTAATGAAAAGATGCTATATGAAGGATGGATTTGGAATGGTATATGAAAAAAATTGTGATCATGAAACCATTATTTCTTCTTGTTTAAAAGCAAATTGTAAAAGATTAATTTTTCAGCGGCAGTAGTTTAAAATACTATGGAACATGTCCCTAACTACCTCGTTTTGCTTGTGCGGTAAGCTGAGGTATGCTCTCACTTGCACCTGTAGATTGCTAATAGTAAGTGTCCTTCAATTATATTTTATAATATAAGTAATCAATGCATGATACTCTTCTTCTATTGAGGACTAGCTTTACAAATTTTTACAAGAATTTCCCCCATGTAATTCTTCCAAAATATTACCAAACACAAAACCGTTAAACCAATTCATTATTTTGAAATTAAAAAATTAAAATAACCTTAATTGTTTTGAGTGATAAGATCAAGTTATTGTCACTGTATTTTATAATTTTAATACACTATCTAGGAAAACATAATTGGGCATTCCCTGACAGTAGATTAATCTTGAAAGTCCTCAAAGTCCACTACTTCAAGTGGTGAAGTGCAATCATCAATAGACCTTAGTGTACACCTTAGTTTGGGGCATTTCTAGGGAAATTTCCTAGTTTTCCTAGGGGAATATTAGTATAGACGACCCCATTTTTCATCATATATAAAGATTCGGCCTATCAGCGGTCCTTTGTGCTAACATTGGATCAAGAAAGGGCAAGTGGGAGTCATTTATGCAATGTTGACTTTTTCCATTACGAAAAGATAGGTACTCACAATATTCTCTGCCACAGAGAGTTGTCTAACTAATTTCTGGCCGGTTTGGCGTGGATTAGCTTCAGTGATTGCCTTCAATGAATCTTCATCAACAGATTTGGGCTTATCTTCAAGAATTCAACTCATCCCGAAATTTCTTGGGCATCCTCTTCGTATGCGTTGCATACATTTTGCATGCATTGTGACCCAGTTTAAATTCAAAATGCAATGCTGCTCGAAATTTACTGCTTGTTATCGTGATCAAATAATGTAAGAAATAAGTGTGAGGATGGAAATCATGTAGGACAGAGCCATTTCTATTAAGCGGCCCAGGTGCTATTCATTGTCAAAGATATGGATACAGAAATATGCAAGAACTTTTTAAGTGACCTGATATAGATCCATTGATATTCATTTCACATTATTCACTGTATAATAACAGGACAGGTATTTAAGACAATAAATTACATAAAATGAAATCGTATAATATTTTTAATAAATGAAGCGGAGAAAAGTTTGCAGACTCTTAAGGTACCTGCAAAATTTTCTATCAGGATACAGAAGTATAAGAAAACAGTAAACAGGTTAACATAAAATGATTGTAAGGCTTAATTTTATTTGTTTCTCTTTCCAGGTTGCTGCACTTCTCTTTCTCTTATTGGGATTTAATTTCTTCTTTACCAAAGAGCTCAAGAAATCCAGTAAGTGATAATAAACTGAAAGGCTAAAAGTCATAGTATAGCTGCTCAGTGAAGTGTAGGATCCCCTCTGGCTCGATGAGGAACTATAACTTGTCATCGACTCCAGAAGGAATCTAGATTGGTAGGAATCTCTCCAAAAGTCACAGAAATACTCAACGGGGTTCATGTCTGGAAGACAGTTGGCAACACATTCGTTAAAACTCTCCTAGATACTCCTCAAACCAGTTACGAAACTATCCTCAAGCTTGGCTTCGATGACATGGAGCCATTATTCTGCTTGGTAGATGCCATCACAAAGTCTATGAAACCATGCTCAAGTAGCGGGAACGGTTTCAGTGATATGTCTGTGAGGACCAACAGGCTAAAACCAGGTCATGCAAAAGCAACCCCCCACAGAACCACCAGCAATCTGCAAGATGCCTTGTTAACTAATTAGGTGCATGACTGCGCCACACAAAGATCCTTCCATCAGCCCCACTCATCCCGCCTCCAGTCTTCAAGGTACACATAACATGCTTACGAGCCCACGTGATGTGCTGTGTCTGATTTACTCTCAGTGGTACTCTGGTGGGTTTTCTGCTACTATGACCCATGGATATTAAAGCACGCGCACCAACCTGCTGAATATGGATCTGGACCCATCTACATTGAATTTGGAACCGATTTCATGAGCTATTGCTTGTCGGTTAGAATCGACAATGCTAAGCAGACATCCATGGTTATAGTCGGAGAGTAGTCGCGGTCGGCGTACATAGTCACAACTATTATATGCTGCTTCGGATTAGTCTATATCGCCATGTGGATGTGGCAGAAGTTTACAATTGGACAATTTCTAACCCATGGGTTTCTGCTTTTGAGTGTATAATAACGAATAAAACAAAACTCAAAAATGCGCTCGTTTAAGTAATTATCTAGATATTCAAAGAATTATATTTCGATCCTAATACAAAAAATTGAGAACTAAACTTATTTTTGATTATTAGACTGGATCTATGGTGTTACATGCTTCATCTTAGCCCTTTCAGCCATGGCCATCTGCGTCTTCGTTAAATACGCCATAAAGAAAGTAAGTGAACAAACCTTCATAGAATAGAACTGAAAACAGATTTCAATAAGTAGTTACATGATGTTGATATACTGTTTCCTTTTGAAGCATACACCTAAACTTGTTTTGTGTTCGGCTGCAGCTTTCCTTTTGTATACCTTATTTATGGTAATAATATATATCCTCGTTACACTTAGATTTGTGAGTCAAACAACTATCTTAATATGTCAAAAAATTACATTTCATTGTAAAATTAACTAGAATTATTAAATGATAAATAATTATGACAAATAACAACCTTTGCCTATTTACTTACAGGCACAAAAAGATGTAGATAGCAAGAACATTTTCATTGCAACGATTGCAATGCTTGTTCTTTTTGGACTTGTAATTTTATTTTCGGTAAGGCAATGTTAATTCTAATCCACTAGCCTTTTAAATCACCTGCACATGCTTGATATTCCCTATTCATTGTGCTCTATTTCCTTTAATAGCTTTATGTCAATTTTTGCGATTGGATGTACTACCTGGAACTGAGAGAGAGAGAAGCCGAGATGGGTCCTACAATAACAAGAGTTTATCCATAATTTCTTCTACAGGCTAAAATGTTCATACAGTCTAACTGAAGCAAATTTCTTCAGTTTGTTTTTTAGTAAGGAATAACAATAAGCTAGATAATATCATTTCTTAAACCATCTATTATATTAACCAATTACGTGATACCTTTTTCTCAACCTTCGTAGCCAAAATACTTGTCAAGGCTTGACTTAAAAAATTCTGAGGGGATCTATGGCGTTAGCTGATAATACGGTTTTGCTACATAAAAACCGTGAAATTTACTTTTCAAGAAATCTATCTCAGCGAACGAGATTAATTTACCAAACTTCGGAAAACTGATTTTTCAGCATTTAAAAATATAAAGAAATATTTTATATTCCAATATCTTCTATACCATATATTTCGAAGATCCTTTTCTTTGTCGTTGCTGAAAGTTGAAATTTTCTTTCTCACTTATCACTTTTTAGTCAAGCTAAATTAACAGATTTAGGTTTTAAGTTTTGGGGTACGCCGATTTTTCAGATAGGCCCTTTCATATATTCATTATCTTTAACAAGATTGATAGACATTTTCTAGTACTAGGATAAATACTTTCATATTTTTATTGGATTACGGACTAGACATAAACAGTACAGATTTATAAATACTGACTGACTCTTATCGGCTAGTGGGCATCTACAGAATCAACTATAGGGAGTGCAAGTGTGACGTCAGTCCTTGGAATTCTTCAGTCACGTGACTCGATTTGATTCCAAACAAGTCTTCTCGCTTCGGGATTTAACATGGTTCCAACGTAGGGATGGAATAAAATCGTTTTGTATAAGCCCAGTGTTTATAGCACATTTAAGATGTGAAATTGTTTAGTTCCTCACTGCTCAAGAAGGAGCCAAAACAGCGATTTAGACTTCTATCGTTTTCCCAAAGAAAGAAAGATCCGCGGACGATGGCATTCTTTTGCTAAGTGATTAAAAGTGATTAAAAAGCATTCTAATATTAATGTATAAATTATATAATGGGATTAAATGACTTAATAATAGTATCAATTACACACAAATTAACATAATAATTTAAGAGATGTCATTTTTACTGGCCGCCCGTTTCAACGTTACTAGTACGTATATTGCGTGGTTCCAATGTTTGGAACCAGCGATCCCATTTCCTAGGCTCTCGGCCCTTTCATCGCGCAAATGACGTCAGCTGTGACGTAGTGACTTGCACTCCCTATAGAATCGGGGACAAATTTTTCAACGTGTATCGTTTGTGCTGCGTTTGTGAAGCACTCGTGAAGTTAATGCTAGCCCCCCCCCCTCCCCCTCCCATCTCGCTAATGCGATATTTTAAAAACGTCATTCGATAGAGCTCGAGGCCAACGAGAAAGACAGGCCTCGAAGCGAAAAAGTCACCTGATCATCTGGGTCCGAACAACAATCCAATCTTCATTGTCTCCATCTTGGATGTAAACAATGAGTGTTTTTCCGATTGTTGGAAACAATGAGGGTTGGATTGTTCGGACCCAGATGGTCAGGTGACTTTTCCGCTTCGAGGCCTGTCTTTTTCGTTGGCTTCGATAGAGCTTCGTTTGTGCTGGTAATGCCGTCAAGTTTGTACTCTCGGTAGACTCTTGAAACTGTGGACCGTGGGATGTTGAATTCTCGAGCCACCTCCGATATTGAATGAGCTGTGCAACCGTAGTTACACTGAACACCTCAGCCCTTGCTCATGACAGTGTAACTAAACCTACTGACACTGATTGGCATATTTATACTGTTTGCATATGATGCTATTGCCACTTGAAAAATAGTCCACTGCTATCCCATGATTATTGGCATGCGAGTGTATTTAGAAAAATACAAAACTGATAAGAATAAGCTCACATTCTTCCTTTTTCGTAAAGCGCACATCAACAATGATTAAATTCTTTCTCAGCGTTAGGTCACAAATTTTAATACCTATGCTTTGAACAATTGAAATAGTTATGAACAATTAATCTTTCAACAATTATGACAAAGAGTATAAAACATTTTTATATGCGATTGTTGACTAGAACGGATTTCCGCAGTGAATGTCTTATTGCTAAAGATTTTAATAGGGAAAAACCCTACTGGCCTTAAGTGAAGTCTATCGGTCATCGTGAGGAGAATAACAAATATATCATTATGTACGTAAAATGCTGTTCAATGCCTCTATTTATTTTAACAATTTAACTAGGGAATCTGTATTGGAAATGATCATTGTTTTAATTTAGTCTTTCATTAATTAAGATAGAAAATTTTGTTATTCGTTTAACATTATAAATTTTAAGAAATTTATTTTGCTGTGTCTCTAATTTTTTTTATATATTATATAAAGATATCTTACCTGGAAACTGCGACAATGCCGTCAATTAAGGCATTTTGGTGTTTTTGGAAGCTGAAGCATGCTCTCACCTGGACATCAAGCTTGCTAATAGTAAGTAAATCTGTAATTATATTTTAAAAAATAAAGTTAACCCTTTCTTAAACAAGTAATAAAAGAGACTGTTTGAACAATAATCTAATAAAGAAAAATAAATTGGAATCAGTACACTATTTACCAAAAATTAACTGAACCCCTAGAGTGTTTGTCTGGGATATTTTGAAATATCAAAACCTAGTGGCGCCACCTCTTGTAGCTATTACAGCAGCCATCCTCTGAGGCATGCTGAAAACTAAGTTTTGTAGGACATCCATTAGAATTTTACGTCAGATGCTCATTGGAATTGAGGTTAGGGCTCTGTGCAGGCCAATCAAAGCGTTGAATTTTCTTCTCTATATATCACCTGGCATTGGCATCTTGAAAGTAACCATTCTGTAAGAACGCCATAGCTTTGGCAGCACCTTAATGTCCAGAATATTACAGTATTAACTTCATGTTACGACGAAGAACCGCCAATGATTCAACACCGTAATGAAACACCCAAACAATAAAGCCAGCACCCCCAAATTTCCTGGCAGAAAGCGATCCCTGGTAGCCGCCACTCATAAACACAGAACTTGAACTTGTCACTTAATATAAACGATTTCCATTGCTCCAGTGCCCAATTTCGGAAACTTGAGCTTCCGAGATTTATTGTCGTTAGTGATATGAGGCTTATACGCCGATGGTCTACCTGAATATCCAAAGTGATGCGTATCTGTAAGCAATATTCCAATGAAAAGCACAACCTTGTTACAGCCTGAAACTCTTCTGATGATAGCCATTGATTATGTCCGTTTTTTGGGGGTTCTGCGATAGCCACCTTTCATATAAGCAGGACGAATGCCGCAGCTGATTTTGGCCTGTTTAATTTAGCAGCAATTTCTCTGCTAGACAATCTACTCACGTGGAATCCCCTAATTACATCCTTAACGAATTCTGACATCTATACACCATGCGCCATCTTTTTTACATGGTGCTTTGCATAACCGCAACTGGTTACTGTCCTATTATCAGGGGGTGCACAATAACTTTTTGGTACATAAGGTATGTTAAGAAATTATATATCGGTCTCGGTGGCTCAGCGGTTGCGTGATCGCCTCTGATGCCCGAGTACGCGGGTTCGATCCCGGCCGAGGACGACGAGGATTTTTCAGGGGTAAATCCTGAGATCACGCACTTCCTTCGGAAGGGAAGTAAAGCCGTTGGTCCCGTGTAGTCGTTTGCCGGCTGCAATTTAAAGAACCCTTGCGAGGCAAAATTTGCGGCCCCTATAACGCCGTCCTGAAATGACCATGGCAGTTGAAAAGGACGTTAATACCAAACAAACCAAATCTAATAAATTATAAGACCACTGAGCTGATGTTGAAAATTAGTGTAAAAAAGGCTTTATTTGATCAAAATGTTTTTTATAAAATAAAGAAAATAATATTTGTTCCATGATATGAAAGAAAACATTGTTGATTATTATTTTTAATTGTAATGCTTTTTTCACTGTTAAGTATTTATAAATCACACCACTATTACCTTTGAATAGATGCTTCTACCATCGTTCGATTTCAAAATTTCAAAATTTTCATTTCAAATAAATGTGAACCAACATAAAGTGCTTCTTTCTGGTATAGATGCTTAAGTACAATCCTAGAGATAAAGAACTATCAGAGAAAGAAATCCGAAAAATCTAGTTTTTGCATGGCAAAGAAAATCAGAGAGAGAGAGAGAGAGAGGGAGAGAGAGAGAGACATAGCTATG